>JADRCD010211870.1:4177-55621 GCA_019843815.1 Montemys delectorum | reverse complement strand
AAATTATGGCATTACCCTAGAGGTTCACCAACTGATTGACAAATAAAGAAAAACATGGTAGATACACACAAGAGATCTTTTTCAATTGTTAAAATGGAATGACAATTTGATATTTGATTGAATTGTGTTCAATTGTACTCTACAAGGAACAAGGCTCAGAAAGAGAAATATTTCATGTCTTTTCATATTCAGAAACTAGATTTAAATTTATATACATGTATATAAGTAAGAGAACTGTGAGAGCAGAGGAAGAAGAAGGTGAGAAGATAACAAGCAAAAGAAATGTATGCAATATAAAAGGAAAGAAGGGACCAGCCAGGGATTGGCAGGAGAGGAGATGAAAAGAGTGAAGTGTAATCATAAACATGTGTGAAACTGTCACAATGAAACCCATCACTTTGCATGTTATATTTAAAAAAGCAATAAACTAAAAGGAAAAGAAACATTGTGCTACCTGTAAGCAAATATCAAATGTTAGTGCCTCCCTCACACCAATGTCCTTTCAGTCTTTTTCTAAATAATAACTAACATTTTGGGCAGTATTCTTGGAATTTAAATGTTTAACTTTGAGACTGTGAAATAGCTTTATAACGGAAAACGTTTAGGGTTCTCGATGTATAGGGAAATTTTAGTTTAATTTGAATATTTTACACTCTCTACTTTCAGAGATGTTTCTTAGATGCTGGGATTCCATTGAGCTTGTCCTGTATTTGCTCTTAGATTGCAATGGGTAACTTGAACTGAAAGCAATCAGTTAAGTGAGGTAGTCAGGAGCGTTGGCAGTTTGAGTGTCATACTCTGTAACTCTTCCAAATTGTGAACTAAATAAAATATCTCTGAAAACCATGCTTCAGGCAATATAGTTAATGCCACTTTCAGAGATCAAATGGCAGATGGATGTGGTTCTGTGAGGCAGTGTATTGATAATACAATCTGAGTCATTAACTTTTTGTTAGGGGGTCAGTACAGGGAGAAGGGAAAAGTTTGATGCTAGATATCACTGTGCTGGCTAGAGTTTACTGTGGGATTCCAGTCCAGAAGACAACTAGAAAGTTAGAAAAATATGTTAAACAATTTTTTAAAGTTTTAATTTCTCTGTAGTAGGTAGCATTTATACCTTATAAATAGTTTTATTTACTTATAAAGCTAGATAGATGAAAGTTTACTTAATTTTTCCCAAGGTTTTAGAACTTGACCAAGGGCTCAAGGTTTTAGAACTTAATTCACTTTAGACTCCAACTCTGTTCACACATAGGAAGTACCTATTATATTATAAAATGGAGTTGGAAAAAGTCTGGCAAAAAGTCCATCATCTACTTCACATTTTCAGACGGCAAAGACTACAGAGTCCACATTTAAATGGTGGTTCTAGAGAGGTAGACCATCGTGGTGTAAGAGGCCACCGTAAGGAAATGCTGGTTGGTCTCATTCAGAACATAAAAATACTGTTAAAATAGGTATTGTGATAGTCATAGAAACACATTTAGTATTCAGAATTCTTCCCTTGTTTTTATTTTATTTATTGAAATTTTCTTACATTTCAATTTTGGATTATATGAGACAAAGAAATAAAAGTGTTCTTTGATTGCAAATTAGTCCATAGGCTATGATGAAACGACCACCCACGACTCTGTTATGATTGTTCACCCCCAAAGCATTAGTCACCCTCCTTCAAGGGGTGTCTCTGCAAACAGAAGCTCACTTTAGTATCATTAGTTTTTTATTCTTACTTTCTTGGAACGCTCAAGGCTTTCTTCAGCAGTTAAAAATAAAACACAAAAGCCACCTATGCCTAATGGTTTGAAAAAGGAAACTTATCCAAGATGTTCAACTGCGTGATCCAAAAGACATTAGCAACAAATCCTTTTTTGAAGTTCCATAAGATTCATTTGATGCCACCATTAGGTCCCCTGACAGTCACAATAACTTTTAACTTGTGCTTCTTCAAGTTTAAAGGAGACTCAGAAAAAATATCTAATTTATTCAGTTCTTTTGTCAAGGGCCAAGACACATCTTGAAATTTCAGGGTGTTAGGCTAACTGAATGAGAAGAAAAGCTCAAAGACAATGCTTTGACTTTTGGTAGAAAAAATACACTGATGAAATTTAAATAATAGTCAAAATAAACAAGTGGGAATTTTGGATAGGCATAACACAAGCAATGAATACTGAACACTGCTGGAACTGAGTGTATATAAGTGTTCAAATATGAGGTAACTTATACTTATATTTGGAGGATTTAGTGGGACCATTTGTACTGAATATATGCACTATTAGAACTGGGTGTAGCCAGCTTCACAAATACAAAAGGTCAGAAGTGTTCTCATGGGTGTGTAGCTTCACTTTGATCATCAGAAGCACTTGCCACTACTGGCCCAGCTCTCACTGTGCTGCAATGTTTGGATTTCATCCCTGTGGCTAGAAACTTATATAACAACTGCTTCATGACAGCCCTGGCATAGCCTGAGATCAATAGGAGCAGCTGTTGTTCACTGATGAGGCAGCCTAGTTCACAGAACACCACTTTACTACAGGGCTCGGGAACATATGATTCTATCTTCCTTTGGGACAGCCAACTGACATAAGCAAATTAGGTACACATCAACTAAGTTGTGCTTATTTAATTATATGCCAACATCAGGCAGATTTTCCAGGAATATTGAATATGTTTGGTCATGTGTTTATCTGAAATCTCAAAGAATTCTGTGGAGCAGTTTGCATTATATATTCTTTGTTTTATATTTATATTCGCTATTTACTTGTATAATATGTCCAACTAGATATGAAAGTAAGTAGAGTTCTGCATAATTCATAATTACAATGCCCATAGTATGGTTCTTTTAGCTTTTCAGGCACTGAAATTGGCATGGAGATACATTGCAAAGGCTGAGCTTGTAGGAACCAGCAATGTTCAAAACTTGTTCTTTGGAAGAGAAGACATCAACTGTAGCCTGAGGAAAAATGACTAGTTATGATCAGATTAAAGATGCTAAGTATGAGACTCCAGGTAGGAGCAGGAAATATGGAGGGAGAATGAAGGGGTAAGAACAAATATGGGATGGGAAGCTACTGATCAAAATTGCGAAGAAGATAGAAGTTGATTGAGAACTTTTGGGCGATGAGACAAGATGAAGTTATCTACTTAAAAATTCAGAGTTTGGGCAGCCTAAGGTAGCTTATGACTTCTTGTAAGAAAATAATAGGTTTCTTTGGGATGAACCAAAGTACTTAGTGGCGTATTCAATAGACAGCAATGTGAATCAGTATAAATGCCGATCCTGTACTCTTAGTAAAGTGGAAACAATTGTGCATTTTTTTTTAATCAGTAGGGAGGGCTTTTGAGTAATTTTTTACTTAGAAATTGCTCATATTTTACTGTAAGTCAAATTCATAAGAATTCTCCTGACAAGATCAGCTTTAGTAAAAAACAAAACGAAACAAAACAAAAAAACCCAAACCAAACCAAAACAAAAAAACTTTAATAGAACTTCACTTGCAGGAGAACTATTTTTGAAGTTCCCTACTTGTGTCCAGACACAAATAATGTTTGTTTTCTTCACAGTTACATCTTTAATACAGCTCATTGTCTATGCATTTTCTACATTGTGAGATTAGTAATTATCTTAGCAGTTTAAGGTCCATGTCTCCTTTCTTTGAATTGAGAAGGTCTTGTAGATGCTGTAATGCAGATGGGGTTGCACCTGTTTCTTCACAGATGTGACCATCAAAACGGCATGAACATTATTGTATTCTTTAGGCACTGAAGATCAGAATTCAGCCCTCATGCTTCGAGGAACATGAGCAGCTTCATGAATATACACAGAAAGGTTATAGCCAGTAGTCATAACCAGGGTTGTATATATTAAAAAGCCAGCCTTGATCCCTGAATGTGTAGGTGGATTTTGCAAATGACTCTACTTTATCAAGTCATTTGTAGTCTTTTTGTCAGTCTAGCAGGTGGCACATGAGGCTGAGATAGATGCCGACATGGACTCACACTCTTGTGTCATGTTTGTGAGCAAAACACCAAAAAACAAAAAAAATGATTTTGTTGTTGTTGAGCTACTGAATTTAAAGTAGTTATTATTCAGCAATAGATCACTGCAATAAATCACAAATAGAAACAGATGAAAATTGCATTATATAAGTATCACTTTGATAAAGACATGACCCATGGCCATGCCCATGTTCATGCCTCATATTTTTTCGTACTTTTATAAAGGGATCAGGCTCATCGAGAGAGTCAGTACTTTTTTGTTTTCAATTAAGATTGATTTCAGACTTTATCAGAAATGAACTTATGCTTATGATAGAAAATATATAGTTGTCTAAATTACTACTAAATAGTAAAATAGTTTTCTTCCGAACATTATTGAGCATATTGCATTTATGGTAAAACAACATCTTAGCCAGAGGTCTTGTGGACACTAATGAAATTCCCTCCCTAAGCATCATTTTTCCTTAGAAAAACATTTGCTAATGTAGAAGTGTCAGAATACAGTAATCACCAGAAATGACAGCTTATAATTCAATGCAGTACTAATTTGAGTATTAAAAAAAGTTATGCATGTAAAGGAAATCTCTAGTTTCTACAAATGTTTTCTATATCAAGAGAAGCTAACATTTCATTATAATATCTTAGGTGAAAAAAGAAGCACTTGGCATTTATATTTGAATTGAGTTAAATGATTAAGCCTTCAGTGATACGCATGCAATTTTTCAGAGAAAATAAAAAAAAAACCTTCAGATGAAAGAAGTTTGCTTTAAATATTCCTGAAGTAATTAGGTATCATTGCACATTTAGTAAATTATTCTTTAGAAATATAAAAGATTGTCCATTTCAAGTCGACTGAAATTATGACTGAAAATAACAGAAGCTTCCAAAAATGTGCAGGAGAATCAAAGGACTCTGGAGAAAAATGATTAATAGTGCTGTCCTCACGAGACAGGCTTTGATTTTCCGGAGCCTTTCTGGGACTGGCGGGTGGTCGCAGAAACTGCAGGACAGCGGTGCTTTACTAAGCGATGGGGACATTTTTCTTCCTCCATCTCTCCTTCCCTTCTTCTTTTCCTCCTTGCACATCTCCTCAGCTTCACAGGGACATCCAACTGATCCCTGAGAAATGCTGGGAACAGGGTTGGGCCTTGTGTGAAACAAAAGGTGGTGAAAACCACTGGTGGACAGTACTTTGTGTTTAGATGTGACAACCACAGCAAGGATTCCGGCTAAGACTGTAAGAAAAGGAGTGAGAGAAAGAACATAAGCTATAAAAGTGAGAGAAGTGCAAAAACAATGGTGAGAGCTTTATTCTTAAAAACAAGACAAAACAAAATGCCCCCTCCCCCACAAAAATGAGCCTTTTGTATCCAAGCCATGGACTGCTCAAGCTTCAAGCAGTGCTTTTGTGAATAGCAGTTGACCTCCCCCGCCCCCGGGCAGCCCCCGGCCCTAGTTTGGTTGAAATGTGGTTAATCTTTACACAGAGAGCTCCATATAATTTTTTACACTGACTTTTATGTTGATTTAAGCTATTGAAATATGATGAAAGAGTCATTTTCCACTGAGATATAAAATTTTAGTTTGAGGCCCATGAAATAATATTTTAGATGTTGCTAATTCACTGCTGGTAATGGCCTCCTTAGTGAGCGCAGCAGGTTTTACAATATAAACGTTCTTTCCTTCAGGAAAGCTTCCATGAGACAGAGGATGAGTGTCTCTTGTGGAAACAGCTATTGTGTATCTGCCACTTGCTCAAGTACCTTTTTGCCACCCATCTAGCCTTCGCCTTTCTCTTCTATTATGCTTTCAAAAATTAATTTTGTTGTTGGATAATTTCATATATGTGATTTCTGTCTCCTGTACCTTCTTTTATCTTCTTCTGGAGCCTACCAAGCCTCCCCAAGTCTTTCAGTGCAAAATTTTTAATTTTGTTTTGTGAGCCATTTAGATTAACAAAGGCCATCCATATAACTGCAGGTTGTTGGCCCAAGTTTGCCCCTCCACTGGGCACTGTGCTTATCTGACACTGCCACAGAGTGGGTGTAGGGAAGCACTGAGACACAGTTCAGGGGGTGGCAATGTGCAGTCTGAGATGTGGGAGAGCCAGAGCTGGTTCAGGTCTGAGGGGTTCTCAGACTTTGACATCCAGGTACGACTGGGAGGTTCAGACAAGCAGAGAACTGAGTTGGGGTGTAGGTGGGGGCAAGCTCCCTCTAGTCCCAGCATGGATGATTGTCCTTGGCTTGACTGCAGCAGGGTTGGTGGCAGTTTTGGTTGGGAGTGCAACGGGGCCTTCTACGGGAGATTAGGCTACAGCTCTGTAGGCCAAGGCTTTCTTCATGGCTTCCCATGGTGGATCTTGACAAAAAAAGTCAGACCATAGTTTTAAACAGTTTATTGTCATGGTGGAAACCATACTCACTTTTCAGGGTGGGCCTGAGATTAGCTTTTGCAGGCAGGAATGTCTGGGAAGGAAAGCTTATTGGCGAAGCCCTCCAGGCCCCTAGCTACCTCCTTTATCATGGAGAACTGTTTTGAACCTACTTGACTGTGCTATTGTCTTGGTCTGAGATGTTAGGGATGCCTGATCTACATGTGGAAGGGCTTAGGGCTACAAATCTATAGGGTGGGGGCTGTGGCTACATGACAGGTGACTAGTGCCAGAGGGCCTACTTACTGTCCGTTCAGGGTTTCCAGGACTTCTAGCCTTTAGGTTGACCTTACCAGGCTTCCTCTCACAGTCCACCACCCCACATACAACCATCCATTGTACCTTGGTGGAGTCACTAGCTGGTACATGAGCTGAAATCAATAATTTCCTTGCTCATTGGCTCTATCAGTGTTCAAACTGTTCAGTGTTGAGAGGCAGTAGGAAACAGTTCAATATACCTAGTTCTTTCTCTGATTATAACCTGCTTGGTTATTCTAGTTTCTATCAACATTGTGATCTGGACTGTTTCCCTCATTTTTCTCTTTCTTCTTCAGTCTGTTCTTTTGTACCTGTAATTCGTGACAAGGGGCACATAACCACACTGTTTACTGGCTTACCTAGGGTCTCTTTCCACTACTCTGCTCTAGTATAGATTAGCCTTCCCTTTTAACCCTGTGAACTCCAGTCATGAACTATGTTTCTAGTTGGCATTTGGATTGATGTTCAGAATGACTCTGGCAACTGGTCGAAGAGACACATTTCAGGCATGGCAGTGAATAATATAAAAAGCTTTGTGAGTTTTGAGTCTTTTAAAACCTCACATCTAGAGAGGGGACTATGCAGGTTAGATTCTCTAACTTTGGCACCAATCAATGTCTCGGGATTAAGGAAGTCTGTCCCCCAATGAAGTGCTGAATCTCTAAATGTCAAAGCTCTCTATTTTTTTTTTTAGAGAGCAGTTTCTTTTGTGTACAAAGGTCTTCCTGCAATACACTCAGTGCGTTCTCCTTAGCATTAAAAAATAAACAGAAGCGACATAGCCTTAAAATAACTATCTGAACTTCAGTCACCTGTGCTGCACTGAAGCTCTCTAAATGAATGAACTGTCAAACATCACACAGAGGTGGGAATTAAAACTGCTGAACTCAAGGTATTAGAGACAATATCATGCTTCTTCGGGGCAGTGTGTCTGCCAGAGTTCACACAACTGCTGTGACACCCCATATCTCCTGGTATATTAAAACATTCCCTTTGAATCACACAGGCTCTCTGCTACATTACTGAATCTCCAAGAGATTTGGACCTCTAAACCATCATCCAATTAAAGCTGACACTCATATAGTTATATAGAAGAAGAACCCATACACAGGGGTATAACAGAAAACCCAAGCAAAACTAAACAAAAACAGCTTTCTTGGTTTGCCGACAGGGATGGAGACTAACTTTGGCTTTTGAGAAATTCTTAGTATTTATTAATAGCATTTTATTGTGATGCAATTTTTACCTACTACTTGCTTAAATGTAGTATAGGTTTCCTTTTAACAACTGACTATTTTCCTTATAGTAGCAAAAATGCCAAACTCCTTTCCTAGCACAGATTTTAATAAGCCTTTGGTACAATTAAAAAGTTATGGTTTCAATATGAAATCTGCCTCATATGCTTAATACTCTGCAGGCAATGCTATTTTGAGAGTTCCTGGAAATGTGTGGCCTACCTGGAAGAAATAGGTCACTTCTTTTAAGTTTGTAGTTGGAGCCTGGATCCTGTTTTCTCTTTGTTTCCTGTCTGTCATGAAGTGAAGAATCTCCTCTGTCCTCTTGTTGCCATGAACCAAGAGACTGGACCAAGTCTTCTGAAACCATCATTCTCAATATCTCCTCTTAAGTTTTCTCAGGGATTTGTCACAGAGGCATGAAGCCAGAGTAACAGTTACCCCACAATTTCTCTTCCGTGCATTCTAAGGTTATGCCAACAGTGACCAAAAGTACTAAAACCCCCCTTCTCTAATGAAAGTCTAAATAAATATAGCTGAAAACCTATCTTCTCCTTTTCTCTAATATTTTCAGGGAAGATTTTCTGAGCGGCTAGGGCTGGCTCAGAATGAAGGGTTAGGGTTAGGTTTCTGCCATGCTTAGATTGTCCTTCTTGGGCAATTCTGGTGTAACCGCATAAATATGACTCAGGACGGCTCCATTCTGTTTATGGAGGAGGGCTTGTTTCCTCACTGCCTTCTGAGACATCAATGTAAAACTTTGGACTTCAGTTAATTTAGAGTGTATGACATTTCTCTGCTGTGTTACAGCTCATGCACTGGGTTCTGTTCCATAGAAAATAATGAAGGTGCCTTATCAGTCTCTGTCTGTCTGTGCTTTCTGTGGCCTGGTTGAAGTCCTTGCATTGCTGTTAAGCTAAGCATATCTTTTTTTTTTTTTTTTTTTTTTTTTTTTTTTTTTTTTTTTGGAGAATGATGTCTATCCAATTATGAAAGGAGATTTTTGATCTTTCTATGTCCAGTGTCAGACTTCCCTTAGCTCTTCAGAGACAATGGATTCATTTGACTGGATGCTGGGATATTTATTACACTGAGATGCAATTGTTATCTAGGGAATGTCTCCAAAGCCAATTAAATTATTTTGACTGCAAATTTGGTGAGACAAAAATGAGATGATTGCTTTTACATGTTCTGTGTTCATCTCATTCTATATCCAAACTTCCAGACTGTTTTCTGGGCTGATGAATCTTGTTGCTTCCTGAACATATTCATTTTTTCATCTGCATAATTTGTGCTTGTCTGACTGTTCCTGTGCCATCCCTACCCAGAGTGAGGTTCCCTCTTCCTTGGATCTCACCATACTCTTCATGACCATCATCATCTCATACAGCACAGCCCAACAGGTAATCTGTGTTGCTACGGCAATATATCACACATTGGAAGGCTCCAATAAGAGAAATGAACATTTCTACATTTCTGGGGGGATAAATTTTCATTTCAAAGCTCGTCAAACTCCAGTTTCTGGTAAGGTCTCTCCTCTTGGCTGTAGGGTAACCATCTTCTCACTCAATCTTCTCATGAACTCTCCCTCAGTAATCGGGAGTGAGGGAGACAGAGATCTCAGGTTCCCTGCGTAAGGTTATAATCCTATAAGATCAAAGCTTCACACTTACCATTCAGCTGTAATTCTGTTCTACACATGCAGCTGCCACAGAGGGAAGAGCTCCTATAGGAATTTTAGGGGAACTTGAACATCTAAGTCACAATTCATTTTGTTATGTTTGTAGTTCGTAGCATCTTTTCTTGAAGACTCAAGCATGCTTATAAATTTGCAAATGTGTCTTAAACTTTTGTATACTGTATTCTTTGTTGAAACATTATTTCTCTCTTCCTCTCTTTTGTGATTGAGCAAATGAGATGGTTTTTCACTTTTTCTGATTGTAATATATTTTATCTAATAATAAAATAAATCTCTTGCCTAGCTGATCTGTAGTTTTAAAGGATTCTTTAGTTAACAGAATGGTACATCCCTGGTTACTTATTTAAGGGTGAAAGCTTAATGACACCAAGAACTTGCTTGGAAAGCACAGTTTTGTTCACACCCATACTATACAAGATATCTAAGGAACATTTTAAATAAAAATATTTCCATTAGGTTTTTTTCTTTTGTAATAATAGTTTTGAGTTTCAGTGCATTTTGGAGAAAACTACATCTCTGTTTAATATATGGTGTTTTTGTTGTTACACAAAAGGTCACAAGGTTAGCTGTTATGTTTGCTTCATTTTTATAACTGTCTAATATGATAATACCGTAGATATATGATGGTAAAACAATATTGTATGAAGACATAATGCTGTGTTTATATTGGGGTGCATAGCACATTGAATCCATACTAAAAGAAAGTCCAAAATAACATTCTCCTAGATTGGCTTTCACATGCACCTAGTCACAAATTTGACTAATTTTTATGTAGTATCTAGCACTTCTGGAAATAATTTCTTCTATCACAGAAGCATACACCACACACACACATACACACACACACACACACACACACACACACACACACACACACACACACAGAGAGAGAGAGAGAGAGAGAGAGAGAGAGAGAGAGAGAGAGAGAGAGAGAATGCTAAAATGTTTGCCTATAACTGGGTAACTAGATACCACATACTACCAAATAAAAATGGAGGGGTGAGTGCTGAAAATGGGTTAATTCTTTTGGTTTGTTGGGCATTGAGGTTGCAAAGTCTCCCAAATACCACAGACTATTGACAATGTTCTTGGTTATCCTCAGAACATGTTGGAAAAACCCTGCTGCTAAAGATAACACTCACTTGAGTCATAGAGCATGGAGAAATCAAGCTGGTACCAACCTGGAAACATTATCCCTGTTAGCTAGCTTTAGTGCTTTAAGATGTTATGGATGATACTGGAGGAGAAAGGTAACCATTAGACTTTCTTAGTGGTGAATTCTACAAGACACAATTATGACTATTCTGGATAAATATGTCCCTGGTGCAGTGTTGACATAAACATAAATCAAGCATGTTCTGCTTGGATTTAAGTCCTGCTCCACAAGATGAAACTCATAGTTGGCAAGAATCTTTGGCTAGACAGATCATGGGCTTTAGAGGAAATATGTTATCATTATTATGCTAAACAGACATAGTATTAAGCAAACTCCAAAGATTTATCATTTAAAAAATATTTTCTTTAAAATAAGAATAACTATTATAGTCAACATTTTATATAATGACTGAAAGTACTGATTTTCAAATTGAAAACAAACTAACAAAAATGAATGACTGCCACTTAATCTTTCCGGAATTTTAAAACACCCTCAAGAGAAATATAAGGTCAAGCCTAAGTTTATGTCATTATTTGGCTACTTATCATTATGAAAATTTGTGTTGCATCTTTGTAGGCAAACAATTTATAGAGATTCTAGGACTAGACGTAAGAGAATATATTGGTGTGTTTATATTTTTGTTGTCTTTAATGACTACTATGACCCAAATCTCCTAAGGAATGCCTTTGAAGCTGCCGTCAGAGTTAATATCAGATATATTCAGGAGATGACACTATTCATTTTTTTTCTAATTTTGATTTTACTACACGATGAAATTGGTTAACCAGTGGATATTAACTTATCTCTCTGTATCCATCAGGGACTGGTTTCAGGGTCTGTGTGGACAGCCATATCCACTAATATAGTTTATAATTTAAAAAAAAAATCATACTTCCACCTTCCACTTTCCCAGGAGCTCTGCCCATGCTCCTGGCTAGGTTCCGAGGTCAGCTGCTGCCGGTCTCACTTAGCTTCATCAATGGTCAGCTGGGCATTTTTCCTGGAAGCTCCGGTCACCCAGCCCCTCCTGGCTAGCTTAGCTAAGCCTCCAACAACTGCCCAGGCTGCTTTTTTTCTCCTCCTGCCCACCTTAGCTCTGGAGATAGGAAACACTAGGCAGTTTTATTATTTTAAAACTAGCCAGATAACTCAATGGCTGGGAAAAGAATTTCCTGCTCTAATCCTATCAGTTAGCTCCTGCCAACATCCTTGGCCCTTGCCCACTGTGGAAGCTACAAACTCTAGGTGTCTCAAGACCATACATGACCACCCAGCTTTCTACTGGTCCAAAAGCCTGGTCTAAATTCCTCTTCCTTCCTTGTTTCCTTTCTTTTCCTCCTGGGATCTGGAAGTGCTACCTTTTTCCTTTTGCCCAGCAAGTGACTTCTACCTTTTTAATTGACACAATCAAGAACCAATTAGGGAAACAACACCTCTCTCTACATATTAGTGTTCAAGTTAATTTCCTTTATTTAAAAGGGCATACTCTGTATCTATCTTCTCATAGACTTGAGATAGATATAGATTATTTATACCTACTGTAATGAAAATGCTATGTAAGTAGTTGTAATGACAAAGAAAAATCATGTTCAGCACACTTGAATGCTACTTTATATATTTTTATTTAATGTTGAATCTGTGGATGTTAAATAGGTAAATATGAAGGACAACATGCATAATGTATAAATGTCAGGAAATGAAGATTAAAGTTTTGCATTAGTAGATACTTCTATAATAAATTCTGTGATTGTGGCCTGCTATTGTTATTGATTTCTTTAAAATAGACAAATTACAAGATATTTATTACTTAAAGACTCAGAGTAGCAGAAGACAGAAGTACACGTCACTATGGCTATGAGATATTAAGTGCAGAATTCTAATTACAGGTCATAATTTGAAGAGAAATCTGATGCAGTAAAAATGTAATTATTATAAAATTGTTGATAATGTAGGTAAATGACTTGTCCCTAAAATTAAAAAGTCAGGCCTAGTTAATTATATCTTAGCTAATAAAAACTGCAGCGATAAGGTTTATAGATTGGTGAAAAATTAATGAACTCTTTAATGAATTTTTAGCAAGTTATACCAGTCAGAAGTAACTTAATAAGGAGCCTAGAAATGTTTAAGAGAGATTAGATTTGTGGAGATATGTAATAAGGCTGAGAATAATGGGAGTCCATCTACTATAAAGAAGTACTTTACAATTAAGCCTGTATCTTACTGTCTGTGTCTCATTGTGAAAAATGATGTAGCATGGAGCAGCACTTAATAAACACTAATTGCAGGAATTAGTGTTGAAATTTAGGCCCTGTAAGAAAGGAAAAATGATATTATACTTGTGTGTGGTAACTCTCAGGGCTATTGGCAACCTGTTAAAATGGACTAAGATCTTTCTCTTCACTTTTTAAGCTGCTTTCTCTCTCTTTAATCAATATCACTTTAAAACAATTATTTTTTCATGCCCGGAATTGTGTTAAGTGTATACAGTGCTCACTGAAGTCAGAAGAGAGTATCAGATCTGCATAGACCTGGAGTTACAGGAGGGTTTGAGCTGCCTGATTTGGGTGCTGGGAACTGGATTCAGGCCCTCTAAAAGAGCACAAAGTGCTTTTAGCCACCAGAGATACTCATTCCAGCCACCTTGACCAATATATTAATACTGTTGTTAGCAGTTCACAGCAAGACTCTTTCAAACATGCACACTAAAGGGCCTGTAAAAGTTCCTGTGTTCCCTAGGACCAACTTAAATCTTCATTCCTTGTTCTAATCACACTTAATGCAGCTATTACTGTTGTTAAATTCCTTGACAAGGTGGCCTTTTCACTGTAATTTTCAAGAATTGCTTGAACTTCCCCAGTCTGTCTAGATAACTTGTCACAGAGAGTAGCAGGGGTGCGAGGTATGAGATGCGGTATGGTGTAGGGTGTAGGGTATGGGGGTGGGGTATAGGAAGTAGGGTGTGGTGTGGGGTATGTGCTTTCTTCATGGTGGTTTCTGAATCCTTTCCAAAAGCCTCGATGGCTCCTGTGGCCAGTGGTGGGATGTCCTATCATACATATGTCTGGCACAGACATTGCTTGTTAATACTTACATTCTATTGCTGGCTTTAGCATTCTCAGAGAAATAAAATTGTCTGTCACATGAGTAGACTTATTTGGCTTTCTATCAAATACTATTTCTTAGTCATTATCTTTTCTGGTTATTGTAGAAAGGAATATGCATTCAAGTATTGCAAATAAAATTATAATCAATTTCCACAGTGGAAAATACTGAACACAGCTCTATAGTGTGTCAGTGCCATTTGAGAACCTCCTAATTACATGCGCAGCACAGTAAGCGAGGCTTAGAAAAGTGAGACAAGTTGACAGTTGAAGTAAGACATAATAGTCACAAGCACTAAACAGAATTTCAAAAGAGAAGGATTTCAGTATCAAAGAATTAGGAGTGCTTTTGAGAAATTGGATCAGCTTTTGGGTCATTTTAGAGAAAACAATTCACCCACCCACAAAACCTTTGACCCAAAAAATTTGCCTTGCCTACAAGATGTGCAGGGATAAAGATGGAGCAGAGACTGAGGGAGCAGCCAACCAATGAGTGGCCCAGCTTGAGACCCATCACATGAGAGAGAGCCAACCCTTGGAACTCTTAATGATATTCTGCTATGCTTGCAGATAGGAGCCTAGCACAACTGTTTCCTGAGAAGCTTCATCCAGCAGCTGATAGAAACAGATGCAGAGACCCACAGTCAAATATCAGGCATACTTCAGGGAGTCTTATGGAAGTCTAGAGGATCGGATTGAGAAAACAGAAGGGTTAAGGACACCACAAGAAGACACATTGTCAACTAACCTGGGCCAGGGGGCTCACAGATACTGAACCACCAACCAAAGAGCATGCACAGACTGGACATAGGCCCCCTACACATATGTAACAGATGTGTACCTTGACCTTCATGTGGGTCCCTTAACAATTGAAGCAAGTGCTATCTCTAACTCTATTACCTGCCATTAAATCTCCTTCTGTTAGTTGGGTTGCCTGGTTCAACCTTAGTAGGAGAGAATGTGCTTAGTCCTGCTGGGTTGAGATGTCCTAAGGCAGGGTGGTACCAAATGTGAGGCTTCCTCTATTTTGAGGAGAAGGGGAGGGAGTAAAGGTGGAGGCATTTGTGAGAGTGGGACTGGAAGGAGAGGAAGGAAGTGGGGCTGAGTCTGGGATGTAAAGTGAATAAATTAATTAATAAAAAAAAAGAAAAGAAAAGAAGAAAAAAGGAAGAAGTCTTCTACAATCCTGCTGGAAACATTAAGCTGGAGGTGAAAAGCTTTATCAAAAGCAATTTTGCTGGGTATATGTTTGTTTTAGGAAATGGCAAGAATTATTACATAATTATAAATAAAATAAAAATTTAATTATACATAAAGTTAAAAGTTTAGAACTTATTTTTATTTTAAAATATTATGCTTTATTTTTTATTAATTTCAGACCAATGTACTATCTATTAGTTCTTTTCTGGACATTTTACAAATTTACTCTACTACCATCTGTATGTGGAGTTGACCCTGTGCTACAGCTCTCTTTACCCAGATCCCTGCTGGAGAGAGCTGGTCTCCTAAGAGTGGTGATATACCTGAAAGCACAGGCGACCACCACTTCTGCTCAAATTCCTGGCCCAAAAGGGACCCACCCAGAGCCATCAGGACATGGGAACCAGGGAACAGCTGGCCACAGTTCTTCATACTCACATTCTTTCCAGAGAGAACTGGTCTTCCAGGAGTGCCGACACACAGGCTTACAGGTAAAAAAAGCCACAGTCAGAGACAGGAAATCCAGCCAACACCAGAACTAACAAGGGCAAAAGGCAAGGGCAAGAATATAAGCAGCAGAAACCAAGGGACTTTGCATCATCAGAACCCCCGTTCTCCCACCACAGCAAGCCATGAATACCCCAAGACATCGAAAAGCAAGACTCTGATTTAAAATCACATCTCATGATGATGATAGAGAACATTAAGAAGGACATAAATAACTCCTTTAAAGAAATACAGGAGAACACAGGTAAACAGCTAGAAGCCCTTAAAGAGGAAACACAAAAATTCCTTAAAGAATTACAGGAAAACACAAGCAAAAACATGAAGGAATTGAAAAAACCAGGATGTAAAAATGGAAATAGAAACTATAAAGAAATGAAAAAGAGAGACAACTTTAGAGATAGAAAACCTAGGAAAGGGATAAGGACTCATAGATGAAAGGATCACCAACAGAATACAAGAGATAGAAAAGAGAATCTCAGGTGCAGAAGACACCATAGAAAACAGTGACACAACAGTCAAAGAAAATGCAAAGTGCAAAAATCTCCTAACCAAAAACATCCAGGAAATCCAGAACACAATGAGAAGAGGAAACCTAAGGGTAATAGGTATAGAAGAGGGCAAACTTTCCCAACTTAAATGGCCAATAGATATCTTCAACAAAATTATAGAAGAAAACTTCCCTAACCTAAAGAAAGAGATGCCCAAAAACATACAAGAGGAAAACAAAACTCCAAATAGATTGGACCAGAAAAGTAATTTCTCCCATCACAGAATAGTCAAGACACCAAATGAACAAAACAAAGAAAGAATATTAAAAGCAGTAAGGGAAATAGGTCAAGTAACATTCAGAATTACACCAGACTTCTCTCACCAGAGACGATGAAAGCTAGAAGATCCTAGGAAGAGGTCACCAGACCCTAAGAGAACACAAATGCCAGCCCAGGGTATTTTACCCATCAAAACTTCAATTACCATAGATGGAGAAACCAAGGTATTCCGTGACAAAACCAAATTTACATAATATCTTTCCACAAATCCATCCCTACAAAGGATAATAGATAGAAAACTCCAACATGAGGAGAGAAACTATACCCTAGAAAAAGCAAAAATGTAATCTACTTTCAACAAACCCAAAAGAAGATAGGCACACAAATATAATTCCACCTCTAACAACAAAAATAACAGGAAGTAATAATTACTTTTCCTTAATATCTCTTAACATCAATGGACTCAATTCCCCAATAAAAAGACACAGGTTGACAGACTGGATACATAAACAAGATCCATCATTTTGCTACATATAGGAAACACATCTCAGTGACAAAGACAGATACTACCTCAGAGTAGAAGGCTGGAGAAAAGTTTTCCAAGTAAATGGAAAGTTGACGTGCACATGGAAGCTGAACAATGCTCTACTCAATGATAACTTGGTCAAGTAAAAAATAAAGAAAAAAATTAAAAACTTTTTAGAATTTAATGAAAATGAAGGCACAATATACCCAAATGTATGGGACATAATCACAGCAGTGCTAAGAGGAAAACTCCTAGCTCTAAGTGCCTCCAAAAAGAAACTGGAGAGACTATATACTAACAGCTTAACAGCACACCTGAAAGTTCTAGAACAAAAACAAGCAAATACACTGAAGACAAGTAGAAGGCAGGAAACAATCAAACTCAGGGCTGAAATTAACCAAATAGAAACCAAAAGAACTAAACAAAGAATCAACAAAACCAGGAGCTGGTTCTTTGAGAAAATCAAAAAGACAGGTAAACCCTTAGCAGGACTAACCAGAGGTGGTAGAGAAAGTATCCAAATTAACAAAACTAGAAATGAAAAGGGAGATATAACAACAGAAACTGAAGAAATTAAAAAAAAAAAAAAAAAACCTTCAACAAAACTGGTAAATCTGGATGAAATGGACAAATTTCTTGACAGATACCAGGTACTAAAGATTAAATCAGGATTTAATCTGGTAACAATCTACACACTTCCACAACCCCTAAAGAAATAGAAGCAATCATTAAAAGTCTCCCAACCAAAAAGCATCCCAGGACCATATGAGTTTAGTGCAGAATTCTATCAAACCTTCAAAGAAGACCTAATACCAATACTCTACAAACTATTCCATAGAATAGAAACAGAAGAAAAAAACAAAAACAAAAACCAAAAAAACAAAAAAGAAAAAGAAAAAGAAACAGAAGGAACACTACCTAATTTGTTCCATGAAGCCACAGTTATGCTCATAACAAAATCTCACAAACAGCCAACAAAGGAAGACAACTTAAGACCTATTTCCTGTATGAATATCGATGTCAAAATACTCAATAAAATTCTTGAAAACTGAATCCAAGAACATATTGTCATGTTCAGAGTCCATGGGAAAACTCAAATGAGCCCAAGAATTGCAAAGTTTGATGTAACTTACAAGAGCCTTTTGTTCCAGTCCAGACTCAGATCACACTAAGAGCGTACTCACTAAGAGTAAGTGTTCTCATGTGACAAATGAGCCTGGAAAAACATGGGTTTATATACAAAATTATGAATTCTTAGGATGCTTCAGAGTGAAGGAAGTGAAATTCTATAACCATTTGTTAGGGTGGAACGGAAGCTGGTCTGGGATTAATGTGTGTTTGTTTTGGGGTTATCAGGAAGTAATTTTATGGCTGGTCATAACTGTCTGTGATTGCTGATTACCTTTTTTATGATTTAAATGGGGTGGGCTCTAATCATCTTTGATTTGTTATTTCTTTAAGGCCAAGGACAGGTACCTGGAGAGTTCGACCACTTATTGGAGAGTGCCCAGCTGGTTGGCTCTGGCAACACAAGACTGGGAGGATGTCTCTCATTAACACTTGGCTCCACAAGATGTTATCATTAAGGGGGTTTATGGGTAGTGCTTTCTAACACTAGCCTGAGTTCTTTCAGAGCTGCCAGTGAGAGGCAGAGGCAGGAGGGAGCCCTGAGCTACCTGCAGTGCAGAGAACAACTGCCTGCTTATTGGGTTGGCCTCAGGTGCGAGGGAAAATGGGAAGCTCTTACAGGGACAAACTGTCTATACACAACACTGAAATTTCTTAGGTAAAGTTTTAACCACAGAGAGCTACCATTAATAATTCACGAGTCACTATGACATCAAACGATTATTCACCAGGAACAAGTAGGCTTCATCCCAAAGATACAAGGATGGTTCAATACAGGAAATCCATCAACATATTCCACTATATAAACAAACTCAATGAAATAGAAGCAGTCATTAAAAGACTCCCAACTAAAAAAGGCTGAAGAACATGTGGGTTTAGTGCAGAATTCTATCAGACGTTCAAAGAATACCTAATACCAACGCTCTTCAAACTATTCCACAAAATAGAAACAGAAGGAATACTATTCAATTTGTTCTACAAAGCCACAGTTATGCTCATAACAAAACCTCACAAAGAGCCAGCAAAAAAAGAGAACTTCAGACCAATTTCCCTTATGAATATCAATGCAAAAATACTCAAAAAAATTCTCAAAAACTGAGTCCAAGGACACATCAAAACAATCATTCACCATGATCAAGTAGGCTTCATCCCAGGGATGCAGGGATGATTCAATATATGGAAATCCATCAATGTAATCCAGTACACAACAAACTCAGAGGAAAAAAAAAAACATATGACTCTTTCATTAGATGCTGAAAAAGCATTTGACAAAATTCAACATCCTTTCATTTGAAAAGTCTTGGAAAGATTAGGAATTCAAGGCCCATACCTAAACATAGTAAAAGCAATATACTGCAAACCAGTAAGCAACATCAAACTAAATGGAGAGAAAAACTAAATTGAAGCAATCCCATTAAAATCAGGGACTAGGTGAGTCTGCCCACTCCCTTCCTATCTATTCAATATAGAACTTGGAGTTCTAGCTAGAGCAAAACAAAAGGAGGTCAAAGGGATACAAATTGAAAATTCAATATATTGCTATTTGCAGATGATATGATAGCATACTTAAGTGACCCCCAAAATCCCACGAAATTCCTGAAACTCTCAGACAAATGGATGGATCTAGAACATATCATCCTCTATGATAGTATACTTAAGTGACCCCAAAAATTCCACCAGAGAGCTCCTAAACCTGATAAACAACTTCAGCAAAGTAGCTGGATATAAAATTAACTCAAGCAAATCAGAGGCCTTCCTCTACACAAAGGATAAACAGGCAGAGAAAGAAATTAGGGAAACAACACCCTTCACAATAGCTACAAATAATATAAAATACCATGTGAAGGTTCTGTGCCTCAGTGTAGGGGAATGCCAGGGCCAATAAATGGGAGAGGGTGGGGTGGCAGGGATGAGGAGGGGGCAGGCAAAAGGAGTTTGTTCTTGTTGTTTTTGTTTGTTTGTTTTTTGGAGGGGAACCTGGGAAAGTGAAAATTTACATGTAAATAAAGAAAATATCTAATAAAAAAAAAGACTAGTAAGTAAAAAAAAATAATAAGCTTTAGATTATAACACAGCTGCTACATGGCCAGTAATTAAGAAAAGCACTTTGCAAATAGTTATAGATTAAAGACAATTATTCAGTAATGAAAAAAAAAACCTTACCATCAAGGAAATGTTTACTATCATTGAAAGATATGGAGAGTCCAAATTTATTCACTTTTTTGTATATGCTATGGATCACCCCATCAACACTAGCAGAAAATAGTATCCTTATTCACATCCTGAGCGAGATAATTCAGTCACAAAAGACAACACATGGTCTGTACTCACTGATAAGTGGATATTAGGCAAAGAACATGGAATATTCAAGATTCAACTCACAGACCACATGACATTCAAGAGGAAGACCAGAGACCAGCAGGACCAGGCACACAGAAACTCCACTAGCCCAGTTACTCGAGTTTCTTCCTGTCTGTCTGGGCTGGTGTCCAGAGCAGACCTTGGGCGCAAGCTTTGCAGCCAGTCCCACAAAACCCAGAAGAAACTCCACTCCCAGGTGACCAAACAAGCCCAGGATCACAGGATCCCAGAATCACAGGATCACAGACACAGCTTGACTCTGAGGAGTTCTGACACTACCAGAATCACAGGAAGGACAGGCTCTAGTCAGATCTAGCAAGGGCAGGTAGCACTAGAGATATCCAGATGGTGGGGGGCAAGTGTAAGAAAATAAACAAAAACCAAGGTCACTTGGCATCATCAGAACCCAATTCTCCCACCAGAGCAAGTCCTGGACACACTATTACACCAGAAAAACAAGATTCAGATATAAATCACTTCTCATGGTGATGATACAGGACTTTAAGAAAGACATCAATAGCACCCTCAAAGAAATACAAGAGAGCACAGGTAAACAGCTAGAAGCCCTTCATGAGGAAACACAAAAATGCCTTAAAGAACTACAGGAAAACACAATCAAACAGGTGAAGGAAATGAACAAAACCACACAGAATCTAAAAATGGAAATAGAAACAATAAAGAAACAGAAAGAGACAACACTGGCCATACAAAACCTAGGGAAGAAATCAGGAGTCATAGATGCAAACATTACCAACAGAATACAAGAGATAGAAGAGAGAATCTCAGGGGCAGAAGACATCATAGAAAACATTGACACAACAGTCAAAGAAAATGCAAAAAGCAAAAAGCTCCTAACTCAAAACATCCAGGAAATCCAGGACCCAATGAGAAGACCAAACCTAAGGATAATAGGTATAGAAGAGAGTGAAGATTCCCAATGTAATGGGCCAGCAAATCTCTTCAACAAAATTATAGAAGAAAACTTCCCTAACCTAAAGAAAGAGATGCCCATGAACATACAAGAAGCCTACAGAACTCCAAATAGACTGGACCAGAAAAGAAATTCCTCCCGACACATAATAATAAAAACACCAAATACACTAAACAAAGAAAGAATTTTAAAAGCAGTAAAGGAAAAAGGTCAAGTAACATATGAAGGCAGGCCTATCAGAATTACACAAGACTTCTCACCAGAGACTATGAAAGCTAGAAGATCCTGGGCAGATGTCATACAGACCTTACAAGAACACAAGTGCCAGCCCAGGCTACTATACCCAGCAAAACTCTCAATTACCAAAGATGGAGAAAACAAGATATTCCATGACAAAACAAAATTTACACAATATCTTTCCACAAATCCAGTCTTACAAAGGATAATAGATGGAAAACATCAACTTAAGGAGCAAAACTACACCCTAGAAGAAGCAAGAAGGTAATCTTTCAACAAATCCACACAAATCTAATTCCACCTCTTAAAACAAAAACAACAGGAAGTGACAATTACTTTTTCTTAATATATTAATTTGAAAATTAATATTATCAACATATCCTAATGGATTGAAACCCAAAACTATGAAGAATTAGAAATTTGTTGATTGTCATCCAATGGTCTCTCTAATTTGGTAATTGGATAAATAGGTCCAACATTGTACAATATATATATAGCTTGTTTGTTTGTGACAGTGTCTGGATGTGTACAACATAAGGGTCTTGAAATCTTGCTTCTCCTTTATCAGCCTCTCTATTAGTATTATTTATTTCATGTCTTTACACTATACTATGGTTTTCAGAACAGCTTATATATTTCAAAAGTATTTATATACATAAAAAACATAGACGATTAACTAGGGAGGTTGCTTGTAAGAGAACAACAAAGAGTGAAACTGAATGCTTTGCTTGGCATTTGTAACTCTTGTATCAAGTCTGAAGAAGAGGACTTTATAACTTACTCTTTCTCTGAGATGAATGCTTTTCCAAATTATCACAGCTAATGAACCAAATTCTTACCCTCAATTAATGTCTGTGCCACCCTCCAAGCAGAACCATTATTCATTGAAACAGTTGGTGATAGACCATCTTAATACACACACCATTTCTTAAATGAATGTAACCTGTTCTCTCTGGGCTGAGAATAAAGTCACTCACTCAAGTCAAATAGCTTTGACCATAGCAGGAAGTCTGTATCCAAAAATCGAGCCTACAATTCATTTCTTGGTACAGCAGAACTATCAACTCTCAGCTTATCTACGATGGAGGTAAAATCCTTTGGTGATGTGAGGGTCATTGAAGTACAGCCTTATTACAATGAAAGCCAATGTCTAAAAATTGTTCTTATTTTGGGCTTGTACCACAGTAAGAGCCAAGATTTTAAACTCTACTAAATGCAAAACAAACAAAAAGACTTTATATATTTATGTTCATTTAAGAAAATACCAGTAATGATGTATTATTTTGAAGTATACAGTTAATATATTTGGAGTTATTTAAAATTTATATTGAGAAAAATGTATTTTCACTATTGCTGTAGACAAGCATCTACATAAGACTGTTAAATTGATTGTTGTTTTATATCAAACAACTTTTATAATAGAGAGAGAGAGAGAAGTTGGAGGTAGGGGGCCAGGCTATAACCCCCAATTCAATCCTACCAATTCACTTCCTCAAGCTCATCCTACTTGCTAAGGGCCTCATAGCCTCTCCTTAGGCATCATTAGTAGGGGACCAACTGCTTAAATAATCAGCCTGTGGGGAATCTTTCAGATCCAAAGCATAATAACTGCAAAAATTAACCAGGATTTTACTGGACTGATATTTAAATATATTTTTATATATTTTATATATTTATATTTATATATTTATATATATTTTATATATTTTTTAAAATTAGTTTTGTTTCTCTTTACTCTGGATTCTTAGGTTTTTAAAATTTGTTTGAAATAAAATATGCAGTACCAAACATAAAATAAGCTATTTTACATATAGATATTATTTTTTCTTTATATTAGATTCCTAAAATGGAGTGCCTGAGTCCAAAACCACAGAGCAGTTTGTGTTCTCAGAGAGTTAATATCAAATTTTCAGTTCTAATAGCAATTTATGAGAGATACACATATCTCTTCCTTAGACCCTAGTTGGTGCTAAAAACTGCTATGAGAAGTTTTGCAAGTTCATAGGAAAACTAATATCATTTTAATTATCACTCCTTTGTTTATTAATGATGTTGAACTTTCATTTAATGTTTATTAGTCATTTGTGACCTCCTCAATGTGCCCTGCTCATTTTTATTATTTGAATATTTGATGCATTTGCATTTTAAAAGAGGAACTCATCAACAGAAAGAAGTCTCTAATTAGTGAACTTACAGGAGAGGTACTTTCTAAGTACTTTCTAAGTGTCTTTTTAAAGAGTATTTCATAAGGATAGGGATGGGAATTTATTGAGAGCTTGTGTTTCAAGGTTTTTGCCTATTGCCTTGCTGTAGGTCTCCATTCGCATTCCCATACGCTGCAGGAGTCAGCGGCACTGACGATGGTGAACAGTCATTGATTTGTTAATATAGTAAAATATCACTGACTTATTGTTCTTACTTTTTTTTTTTTTTTTTTTTTTTTTTAAGGCCAGTAGTGTTTGTTATTCCCCTAGCTCTGTGGGCTATCTAGACTCTTGTTCTTGGCCACCAACAGTGGTGTGGATTTCATCTCATGCCGTGGGCCTTAAGTCAAATGAAACATCGGTTGGTTTATACCACCATTGCCCTAACATAATTTTTAGGCAAGGCAGATTGTAGATTCAAGGTTTTGAGGTTGGATTGGTGTTTATTTTTCTCCTTTGGTAGGCTGTAGTGTAACTTTCCATGTCATAGACACTAGAACATGGAGGCGAAGGTTCTAGTGGGCACTAGCTTGTCCTCTTCATGTTCAACAAGTTGTGAGAGTAATGGGGCCTTGTCATTTTATGGAGGACCACTTATTCTCTTAGCAATAGCCTAGGTTGTTTGGGGATTTCCATGGGACCTTTTTAGCCAACAACTCCATTGAATAAAACCCAGTTCTGGCACTAGAAGATTGCTTAATGACAAGAGATGGATGATAGGGGTTCCATCTCACTCATTATTTGGGGATTTGATTAGGATTACCTTCATATATAATAGGAAGTTTCCACTGCACTAGGTTTTGGTATCTCCACTCAAATGCCATGGAAATTTATCTGTCTCTCCATTCTATCCCTCAGTCCCATTTCCCTCCTGCTTCCTATCTGATCCTCCCATTCTCATCCCTACCCTGACCCATGGCTCCAGAATTTTTTGTATTTCTCCCTTCTGGGGATAAATATTATGAGTAGAGTAGCAATGAACATAGTTTACCAAGTGAAAGGATGGAGCATTCTTAGGGTATATGCTCAAGGCCGGTACAGCTCCTTTGTGAGGCAGATTGATACCCATCTTTTTGAGGGACCTCCACACTGATTTCTTTTTTTCCCTCACCAACACACCCACTCTTGCCTCCCCGCCTCCCCGCCTTTGCATTACCCTACACTGGGGCATGGAACCTTCACAGGACCAAAGGCCTCTTCTCCCTCTGATGACTGACAAGGCCATCCTCTGCTACAAATGCGGCTGGAGCCATGGGTCACTCCATGTGTACTCCTTGGTTGGTGGTTTTGTTCCTGGGAGCTCTGGGGGTTCTGGTTGGTTGATATTGTTGTTCTTTCTATGGGGATGCAAACCCCTTGAGCTCCTTCAGTCCTTTCTCTAACTCCTCCATTGAGGACCCCATGCTCAGTCCAATGGGTGACTGCAAGCATCCACCTCTTTATTTGTCAGACTCTGGCAGAGCCTCTCAGTAGACAACTATATCAGGTTCCTGTCAGTATACACTTCTTGGAATCCACAATAGTGTCTGGGATTAGTGACTGAATATGGGATGGATCTCCAGGTATCACACTGATTTCTATAGAGGATTTACAAGTTTGCAATCTCACCATCAATGGAGGAGTATTCCCCTTGCTCCAAGTACTCACCTGCATGATTGGTCACTTGTTTATTTATCTCAGTCATTCTGACAGGTATAAGACAAAAATCTCATAGCAGATTTGATTTGCATTTCTGTGATGACTAAGTTTGTTCAACATTTCTTTACGTGTTTCTCAGCCATTTGAAATTCCTCTATTGATAATTCTCTGTTTAGATCTATAACCTCATATTTGTATTGTGCTATTTGTTTTTTTTTTTTTGATACCTAGTCTCTTGATTTCATTATATATCTTGAATATTAGTCCTTTATTGAATGTGGTAAAAGTCCCTGTTCTGTAGCCTTCTGTCTTGTCTGGTTAACGTATCCTTTGCCTTGCAGAAGCTTTTCAGTTTCATGAGGTCCCATTTATTTGTTGTTGATTATAGTGCCTGTGTTACTGATGATGGTCTGTTCAGGAAGTTTTCGCCTGTGCCAATGTGTTCAAGGCTATTTCCCACTTAATCTTCTATCAGGTTCAATGTGTCTGGTTTTAGGTTGAGGTCTTTGATCCATTTGGACTTGAGTTTTATTTAAAGGTGTATAGTTTTTGTTGTTGTTGTGTTGTTATTGTTGTATTATTTCTGTCTTCTTTAAAAAAAATCAGATGTCTGTATATGTGGTTTTATGTCTGGGTCTTCAATTTGATTCCTTTGATCAACATGTTTCTATTTATGACAATATCTGGTTGCTTTCCTTACTAGTTTTGAAGTATAACTTGAGATCAGAAATGGTGAGACCTTCCACAGTTCTTTTGTTTACGATTGTTTCTAGGTCTGTGTGTTTTCATATGAAGTTGAGACTTGTCCTTTCAAGGTTAGTGTTGGTGGTTTTGATAGGGATTACGTTTGTAAGATGGTCCTTTTTTACTATGTTAATCATCTTGATCCATGAACATGGGAGATCTTTCCATCTTCTGATGTCTTTTACAATTTCTTTCTTCAAAAACTGGAAGATTTTACCATACAACTCTTTCATTCATTTGATTAGTATTATCTCAAGATATTTTATATTGTGTGAGGCTATTGTAAAAGGTGTTGTTTTTCTGATTTTTTTTCAGTCTGTTGGTCATTTATATAAAAGAAGCCTACTAGTTTTTTAAGTTAATTTTGCATATAGCTACTTTGCTGAGTTTACTAGGTATGGGATTTCTCTGGTGGAATTTTAAAGGTCACTTATGTGTACTGTTATACTTTATGCAAATAAATTTTCTTTGACTTCTTTTCCACTTGGTATCTCCTTCATCTTCTTCAGTTACTTAATTACTAAGACCTCAGGCACTATACTGAATACATATGGAGAGAGGGGAATATTGGCATTATCTGTTCTTTGAAGGTCTGATGGAAGCCTGTGCTTAAAATAGTCTGCCCCTTGGCTTATTTATTGTTTGGAGAATTAATGATTATTTTCATTTTGCTAGGGGCTATAGGTCTGATTAAATTGCTTATCTGATTAACTTTGGTAAGTGGTGTCTATTGAGAAAGTTATTAATTTCTTTTAGATTTTGCAATTTGGTGGAGTGCAGGTTTTTAAATTGTGTCCTTACGATTCTCTGAACTTCCTGAGTGTCTCTTGTTATGTCCCCCCTTCATTTTTGATTTTACCAATTTGTATATTCTCTCTCCACATTTTAATTAATATGGATAAGGGTTTTTGATCTTACTGATTTTTCAAAGAATGACCTTTTTGTTTCATTGATTCTTTGTATTGCTTTCTTTGTCTCTATTTTATTGGTTTCAGCTCTCAGTTTGATTATTTCTTGGCATCAACTCCACTTAACTATGGTATCTTTTCTTTCTAGAGCTTTTTCTGGTGTTATCTTAAATTGCTAGTATGAGTTCACTCCAGTCTTTCTCTGTTTTATTTATGTAGGCACTTATTAATATGAACTTCTCTCTCAGACCTTCTTTCATTTTATCCAACACGTTTCGATATGATGTTATCTTTTATAGAATTCTAAAGTCTTTAATTTCTTTATTCCTGTCTTGACCTATTTTTCATTCATTAGAAATTTATTAAGTTTCCACAAGTTTGAAAGGTGTTTTTGGTTTTGTTTGTTTATTTGTTTTTTGTTAGATATTGGCTTGGTCCTTAGGTTTATATGTTTGGAATATCTTTTTCCTACCTTTTACTGTGAGATAATTTCTCTTTGATGTTGAGGTGAGTTTCTTATATGCATCAGAAGGATGGATTATGTCTGTTTACAATCCATTATGTTAGTCTGTGTCTTTTAACTGGGGAATTGAGGTCTTGATATTGAGATATATCAATCATCAAAGATTTATAATTCTTGTTATTTTTGTTGTTGGTGCTGGTGTTGTATGTGTTTCTCTTCTTTTGAATTTTCTAGTGTGAAATTATGTATTTCTTGTCTTTTCATGGGTATAGCTAACCTTTTAAGTTGAAGTTTTTCTTCTAGCACTATATGAAGCCTTTGGTTTGTAGATAGATATTGCTTAAAGTTGACTTTACTCATGGAATATATTATTTTCTCCATTCATGGTAATTGAAGGTTTTGCTGGGTATAAAATTCTATGCTGGTATTTATGGTCTCTTAGAATCTGCAGCATATCAACCTAGGGCCTATATCATGGATTTCATAGTCTCCATTGAGAAGTCATATATAATTCTAAAAGGTCTGCCTATACATGTTACATAGCTTTTTATCTTTGTAGTTTTTAATATTCATTTTTTTTTGCTCTGTATGTCTACTATTTTGATTATTATGTGGCAAAAGGAACTTTTTTTTTCTGTTGTAGTCTATTTGGTTCTGTAACCTTCTTGTATTTTTCAATCATCTCTTACTTTAGGTTAGGAAAATTTTCTCTTATAATTTTGTTGAAAATTGGAGAATTAAAGAAACTGAAGGGGATAGCAACTCTATAAGAAGATCAACAGTGTCAACTAACCTGGACATCTTGGAGCTCCCAGAGACTGAGCCACCAACCAAAACACATACAAGGACTAGTCTGAGGCCCCCCAGTATAAATGAAGTAGATTGCTGCCTTGTCTGGTCTCAGTAGGAGAGGATTTGCTTAATCTTTTAGGGATTTGATTCCCCAAGTTGAGGGATGGGGAGGGGTACCTTGTCAGAGGCAAAGGAAGGGGGGATGAGGGAAAGAACTCTGATAGAGAGGGTCTGGGGCAATCATTTGGAATGTAAATAAATAAAATAATTAACTAATAAAAAAATAAGAAAATACTTTCTGGCCATTTGAGCTAGGAATCTCCTCTTTCCTATCATTGCAAAACTTGGCCTTTGCATAGTATCCCAAATTTCCTGAATATTTCTTGTGATAAATATTTTTGAGTTTGCATTTTCTTTGACTGGTGTACTCAATTTTTTATTATATCTTCAATGCTTGAGATTCTTTCTTCTATCTCTTGTATTCTCTTGCTGAAGCTTGCCTCTGCAGTTCCTGTTTGAATTTCCCAAAATTTCATTTCCTGCATTCCCTCAGTTTTTTTGTAATCAATTCTATTTTTATGTTCATGTCTTAAACAGTTTGGCTAATTTTGTTGTACTTTGTGGTGTGTATGTGGTTTTCTTTCTTTCTTTCTTTCTTTCTTTCTTTCTTTCTTTCTTTCTTCCTTTCTTTCTCTCCCTCTCTTTCTTTCCTTCCTTCTTTCTTTCTTTCTTTCTTTCTTTCTTTCTTTCTTTCTTTCTTTCTTCCTTTCTTTCTGTTTTTACTACAGAGCTAGGTGTGAGACAAGATAGGGAGGAGGGGTTGGATCTGGAGAAGCAGAGGAGAGCTGTGGATCTACTGTCAGCCAACTTGTTGCTCTCCCTAGGGCTATTGGGTTAGGATGGGGTGACTGTTAAGGTTGGAGGCTAGAACAAGTACAGGGAGTGGGCAAGATTAGAAGAGGAAGATCTGTGGGATCCATAGAAGGTGGGAACAGAGGAGCAGGGAATTTTGTCAAGATGTTCAGCTTTAGACCTGGAGATGAGACTGGGAGATTTGATCTGAGGGACAGAGAACAGTTATCATATTAATCTAGCATAATCTAGCATAATCTTCCATAGTTTTCATACAGATTTTTTCCATGCATTTGAACATAGATGTCTGAGCATTTGAACACATTCTGTGTGACCTTATAATGTGTTCCTCGCATCTAACATTATGGAGTAATCTTTTTATATGACTCATTAGTCTAATTCCAAAATCCCTGTATAGTTTGATTTTACTTATATTTTAAGCTTTTAGATTTCCTCTTATTTTTTACTACAATTTCTTTAGGTCTGTTCTATTTTTCCTGGCATGATTTCTTTCCACTTAGCAATCTGCCACAGGCATATAAGCAACTATTTTCAATTCAAACATGTTAAGAAGACTGTTAGAAAATGTCAAGGGATATAAAGCACAGTATGTTAAGTTGTAGTGTTCTGTGGTACTGATTTTTGGAGTGATTTCTTGTGTACTCCAGAGCACCCTTACTAGCTCTTCCTTGTAGTAATTACACTGAGAAAAATATGGCTGAATAAACAGAAGATGCCCTCCATGCGTCCTTACACTTTCAGAGTACCTATTTCCTCATGTAAAATGTACAACTTTTAAAGCCTTTTTGTAGATGATACTTTTACAAAAATGAAACAAAACAAAACACCATGTCTTCTGAAATTTGTGCACTCAATAGGTTCTGGCTAATTTCAGTTCCCCCCATCCTTCTTTTGATCTTTCCTTTTTTTTCATAATATTGTATAAATAAGGTTTTTCTTGTCTTTTCTTTTTGAACATGGTCTTGTTATGTAGCCCAGACTAATGTGAAACTCTCATCCTTCTGCTTCAGTATCCTTAGTGTTCAGATTACAGGTGTGCAGGATACCCTGCTGTGAAATGGTCTTGAACATAGCTGGACCTTACATCTTTGTGAAGTTTCTAGAACACAACAATAGTTTGGTTTCCTATTAATTAGTTAATAGTTAGTTATTAACTAATATTACTTAGTTAATGCTAAGTGAATATGTGAATATAAATCTGGTCCAGGTATCAGTCTGCATCTTTTCTCTGGTGGATAGCAGCATTCCCATGAGCCTGATGCTGCTTTAGGTGAAACCAGGCTCTTACCTTTTAAACTAACTTTTCCCTTTCTTCCCCCTTCCCTCCCTCCTTTTGTTCCCCTCTCTCCCACTATTGTGTCTCTCTGTCTCTTTCTTCCTTTTCTAGGGAATTGAACTTGAGACCTCAAGCTCTCTAGATAATCATGTACCAGTGATCTTTATAGTCAGGTCCTATCCTCCTTTTATGAGTTTAAAAAAATTAATATACAAAATAATGTGTTTCTGTAACACTTTGGCATATTCATGCTTACACTGTTTTTAGAAATCCCCCTCCCACTCTCCGCACTCCCATGACTCTGTTTTCCTCCTGCATGTCCTCTGTCTCCCCCAAGTTGCCCTTTCTCCTTTCATGTTACATGCTTTCTTTATTCCTTCCTCTGTTTTCTCTTCCTTAGCTCTCCCTTAGGACCTGAAAATTACTTTGCTAAGTAACATATTTCAGATACAGAAAGGCAAATTCTCCATGTCTTGTCTCATATGTCTAGCCAAGATTTCAATTTTGCCTGTGCGTATGTGTAATGATGCATCTGTATGTTCCTTTACTTTTTTTTTAAAAAAGATTTTATTTATTTATTATATGTAAGTACACTGTAGCTGTCTTCAGACACCCCATAAGAGGGCATCAGATCTCATTACAGATGGTTGTGAGCCACCATGTGGTTGCTGGGATTTGAACTCAGGACCATTAGAAGTGCAGTCAGGGCTCCTAACCTCTGAGCCATCTCTCCAGCTCCCTGTCCCTTTACTTTTGATACACTTTATCCTACATAATTATGTTCTTGAAATGTTCTTTTCCCATATTTTGTTCATCAGATGATTAAGATTTTTAGAACAACTAGCTAAGAATTATTAAACAGGTATCAGATGTCATGTTGACAGCATTAGTGGCTGAACATTTGTACTTACTTAAAATTCATGTAATGAAATACAACTGATTCTTAGGAGTTCGGGTTTTGGGCTTAGGGGTTGTTATTAGATTAGGTAAGGTCCTAACTACTATTTTTAAAATATGTATTCAGTGCCCTTATGCAGATAGACCACCGTTTTCTTTGATTCAAGAAGGTATGTGACTGCAAACCAGCACACAAACTCTCCACAGCATCAAATCTTGCATCACCTTGGCCTTTCACTCTCTAGAACAGTGATAGATAAATGTCTGCTGTCTGGAATAACCAGGCGTAGCATTTTTTTTTTTTTTTTTTGTAGAAATTCAAAGTGAATAAGAGAATAAAATGAGATTCTAAAGCCATTCATGGATACAATGCCTCTTACTCTCACAAGAGAAATGGTTCTGTTCCCTTCCTTATCACATACAAAAAGATTTTGCTGAAATAAGATGGGGAGTCAATGTTCCGGGAAGGTCTCTTTCTGTTAAGAACCCCAAATTAAAGAAAAAAGACTTTTTTCTTTTCATCTGTCATAAGCATGTCTTTTATGATATAGAACATATTTTAAAAGGAGAAAGCCATAGCTTAATGATGCCAATTTCCTTGTGAGTAGAACAAGAGAATATTATGTACTTATATTTCAAAAGAAGGGCCATGTTTCCCAGCCTATTTTTGAAAGTTAGAGATGACTTAAAATTATATTCTTAAAAAAAAAAAAAGACCAGTATGTTTCAGTTGTATGTCATACGAAGTTTATAGTTTCCAGTTAGAATGTATGAGTGTAATAAGGGTAGTTGAAGAAAGAGAGGTACAAATTCTATTGAGTTACTCAGATTGAATAGAGTGAAATGGAGCCATGGGGAGAAAGGCAGAGGATTGTGCAGAGGGCAGTGCTTGAGCTGTGCTTACACTCTGCTCACTTCATTTCTCCCCTCTGCTGTCAAAGCCCGTATCTTTATCTTTTCTGTGAGGAAAATGATGGCATCCTTTGGGCTAGTCATGATTGTTCTAGCCTCATTAAATTGTGCAGATAAAATTACTTTGGTGGTGTGTCACCCTGTTGTGATTTTTACAGTGAAAATTATTGTTATTATTAATAAATTCTAGTAACTCATATGTACCAGGAGATAAATTGAGGTTAAAAATGCCTACAGTTTTGAGCCTCCAAAATTCAAAGAGAGAAAAGAATTATGAATCCAAGGCTATCTTGGCCTACATGTGAGGTCTCAGCCAACTTGAGATACTCTGCTTCAACACATCAGCCACAAATAGTAAGAAGTTCAAATGAACCATTATCCATTTTTAGTACAATTTTGTCTCAAACTATCTATCCTATCCCAACACTAGGGCAGGATAAAATATAATATGTAATTTTTTATTTATGAAAACAGTACAAAGAGTGGAGCAGAGACTAAAGGAAAGGTCATCCAGAGACTGCCCCACCTGAGGATCCATCCCACATGCAGACATCAAACCCAGTCACTATTGCTGATGCCAAGAAGTGCTTACTGACAGGAGCCTGATACAGCTGTCTGCTAGATCCTGACCAACACAGATGTGTATGCTCGCAGCCAACCATCAGACTGAGCACAAAGACCCCCCAATGGAAGAGTTAGAGGAAGGAGTGAAAGAGATTAAGGGACCTTATCTGGCATCAGTGGGAGGGGAGGCCCTTGGTCCTGTGAAGGTTTGATGCCACCGTGTAGAGGAATGCTAGGGTGGTGAGGCAGGAGTGGGTAGGTGGGTGGGAGTACCCTCATAGAAGCAGGGTAAGGGGGTATCGAATAGGGGGTTTGCAGAGGGGACATAGGGAAAGGGGATAACATTTGAAATGGAAATAAATAACATATCTAGTAAAAAATAAGATAAAAACACAGTAATAGAAGCAGTTAGTTTGGGGAGAAATCTATTCATAACCTCAGAAAATATATTAGGCGTTTCAAGGTTCATGCTTGCCTCCTTCAAAGTGGGGACTTTCTCAGAAGATAACTGAATACTTTGAATTACTAAGGTAATTTATGCAAACTATTTTATCAGCCTCAGTTTTAATTCCACCACATAAAACTACATGAAGAAAGAAGTAAAGAAAAAATATAAGTAAGGAGGCTGTTGCATGGCCAGAGAAGGAAGAAAGAAAGAGTAGACACATTTGTTACACAAGTTAGGCCTGTACATATAGCCATTTCAATAGGTACATTACTAGGACTTCTTTAAAGGTCTCAAGAAAAAGATCAAATGAAAATTACCATTTTAAAATTACTATGCAGCTACTCCACTATTATTGCTGAGTCTAGTACTTGCATGAGTTGGCCACCTAAATACAGTATCTTAATTTATAGCTGAAACGTTTTGAATTGTTTATTTTATAGTAAAATTAAATATGTGGGAAAGTCATAAAGAGAGGACAGAGAGTCTCAGACACTCATTACTCAGCCCCTCCTCGTGTTTACCTCTTATATAGTCACAGAATGTTAAAGAGCTCATCATTGGAACAGGACAGTAACTAAACTCTCGATGCACTTAGTGTTTCAGCAGGCTCTGTGGCAGCATCCTTTCATGGTTTCAACATTAAATACAGAACATCAGATGACAGTTAGTCTTACCTTATCTAGTTTGTGATTGTTTTCAACCTTCCCTTTGCCTTAGTTACCTTTTGGTTGCTCTCATATAATACCCTGACAAAAGCAACTTTACAGAAAGGGTTTATTCTGACTCACAGATTGAGTGTATAGTCTGTTATGGTGGGGAATTCCTAGTGGGAGGAATTGGTTACATTACTACAATTAGGAAGCACTAAATAATGATTGCTGGTGCTCAGCTAGCTTTCTTTTTTTTTATATTGCCCAGGGAATAGTGCAGCCTATTTTAAGGGTGTGTCTGTTTCAATTAATTTATTTAAGATAATCCTTTACATAGCTCCTTAAGACTAAGTGACTCATTATAGGTGATTTGAGATATCAAAGATGATAATCAATACTACTGTCCATGTAACCACATGTGTTTACTTCCTATTGATGTTTTTAACATGTGAACACAGACTTAAGAACTCGTAGTAACCAGGCGATGGTGGCGCATGCCTTTAATCCCAGCACTTGGGAGGCAGAGGCAGGCAGATTTCTGAGTTCGAGGCCAGCCTGGTCTACAGGGTGAGTTCCAAGATAGCCAGGACTACACAGAGAAATCCTGTTTTGAAAATCCCCCCCCTCCAAAAAAGAAAGAACTCGCAGTAATATACCTGGATTACATTACAATTCTGGAGTCCAGAAACCATTGGGCTAATGTCCTAATGTCAACATGCCTTCTAAGTACATTGTACTCTTCCTTTCTCTTTTCATCCAAACTTTCAGTGTTTCTGGTAAAATTCTCAAAAACCTTATGGTAGTTGACTTCTGACTTGTGGGGATGTAAGGCAATGGATGTGTGTTATCTTCAACCATAAAGCTATGGTAGTTATTATGGCATTATTAGATCAAAGTTATTGCAGTTGGACGTGGTACTGGGGAAATCATTAGTAATAGTCTTAAATCCTGTTTCAGAAAAGTGATAAAAAATAGGATCTTTGGGAAGGGATGTGAGAAAAGCAAGATGAATTGGATAGAATACATATAAGCCAAAGTCACGTCTTTACACTTTCTCATCAGACCTTGGCCTTGGCTCATGACAGGCAAGGAGGACCTCTCTCAACTCCCATGCATTTTGTGATACATTCCTGTCTTCACATCTTCCCTGACTTTCAATCAGAGTTGTCTTCTTTGGTTTCCTGCTTCCTAGACCGTTCCCTGTTGTATGCCATCATTTCTTTCTTCATTAAACTCTGTGTAGGGTCACCTATTAGTACCCTGCTCAACTGAAATGAGTATCACAACTTTTGATTGAATTAATTGTTATAGAGAAGATTCTTGAGATAAAGTGATTTTAAAGTTAAATCCTCTTACCATTTGAAGCTTCATTCTCTCTGCTAGCTAAGTTCAGCTCAGTCATTAGGTTTCTATTTAAATATTTGGTAATATAAACAGCAAGACTGACCGATAGAGCAAGTACTCAACAGATTAGAGCATAAACATATAAAGCCTATTTACTTGTGTGAAATTTCTTTTTAGGAAAATATTTCTAGATCATTATCTTAAGTATCAAATGTAAATTTCCAAGTAAGTCCTACATTATAGTTTTCCATGGAAAGGGAAAACATATTTATAAAATAAAAAACGGAGTTATTTAATTTTCAGGGAAAGCTATAAGCATTTGAGAGCTTACACACACCTGCATTGGGAGATTAAACACACACATGAACACGGGGAGAGGAACTTCAACCAACTAGAACCAACAGAATGCAAACTTTACCCAAGTAAATAGCAATAATAATTGAAATTCATCTTTGAAACTGGTTTACTTTCCTTATTCACCGCCTGTTCCTGTCAGTTCTGTCTAGTTCTTCCCAGCAACCTGTCTCTTTATAAGTCAAGATTTCCTAGGGCTTCTGAAAGCACACTGCTCGGCTAGCTGTTCCTGTGCCTTTCCGGGTACTGGTTCCTAATACAACTAGACAGAATTTTTTTTTTTTTTTCATTATCTGATAGGCACTGGATTTTGCTTAGAGTAGTCAACACCATCTTACATAACTGGCCTTTCATCTGGCAACTCCACCCATCTGAAACAATGTGGGGCAAGGGAAAAAACAAGAACACAGTTACAATGGCAGGCTCTGACAACTAAACCTCACTCTTTGGAGAGTCCCTCATACTCTCCCTGTTTGCTCTTCCTTTGACACAATTGACTCCTCAGTGTATTCTGAGGTTATCAGTGATGTCAAAAAAAAAAAAAAAAAAAAAAAAAAAGAAAAGAAAATCTGTTTAACATCCTTTTTTTTTTTTTTTGTAAAACATATCACTTCCAAGTAATGCACAGCATACTTTTCAATTCACCTTCAAGTAGTAACTCATGGTTTTAGATGTAATAGTTAGATATTCTTGTTAAACATTTAAGAGCTTACTAATGAAAGCCTTTTGGCTCTACAAGTATAGTAAAGAAATCTGGATGATGAGCCACAGCCAGTCCAGTGAGCTTTGAAGTCAGAGACATGGGTTCAAATCATTCCTTGTCATTGATGGACCGGCTGCTTCACGCAGTTTCTTCACTTGAGAAAAGAAGATCATATAGAGCACTCGCTAAAGGTGAGGCATAGGGAAATCAAAGAGTCGCAGTTTCAAAGTATACATTTTTTGTTTTTCCAATGTCTGAAATCCAAGTTATAAATCTTAGCATTGTTATAGGAATAAAAGAAAAAAAAATTGGGAAACAACATAGAACTTATCTAGTTCAACTCTCACCCAGTATAGAAATTCAAATATTCTCATGGCCATTTACTATCTGCAGGGCATTCAGGGAAAGGAGTGTGCCATTTTAGAAGTCTGCCTTTGTTTTGTTGGCAGAGCTCTGCAGGTTCCTGCTTCATCGACTTTCCCTCACCTAGCTTTTAAGAAAGTGAAGAAAAATACACCCACATCCTGAATGCATCTCATGTTCTGAGTGATACACTCTATACGTTGTGTTCAACATTGTTAATCCGTGGAGAACCCTGAAGAATTGATATCATTAGTTCTATTTCAGTGACAAAAGTGGAAACTTAAAAGGTCAAAGGTCTTTTCAGAGGTCACAGAGTAAATAGATTTAAAAGTGATAGAAAATTTTTAGCAGCAAAAGCTGTTCTCAATGTTTAAAATCACGTTAAATTTCTGTAAACTCTCTCTTTCCCATAGCAAGCAATTCCTTATATAATATGAGGAATGTATTATATGAAGAATGTATTTCTTATCTGTCAGTGTTTTTTTTTTGAAAATAAAAAAAAAATACTGCTCTTAAGCGTGGCATGTATGGATGAATTCTTCCCTACTGATAGATACTTGGATTTTGAGGTACAGCCTGGCATTGTTTTCTACAGCAAGTATCACAATGTTGACTAATGTTCAATCAAAGATCAACTAAAGTCTCTAATCTGTTGCTTCTCTCATTAGAAATCTCTCTCACCTACTCTCTCCCATCTTGGGTTCATACAGTATTTGTGAGTTCACTACTTTATGTTTTTAATCATAACGTGTCTGTTAGTTTCATTTATTGGCATGCGTTCTGCCCTGTCAGAATCATTTTGCATCTTAATCCCATCCTATAGCATATTAGTTCTGCCTTTCAACTCACTGTTATTTCTAAATTTGATAACCATGATTTCTGAGCCTTCATCCAGCCTGCTGATAAATATTGAACAGGAAAGGGCAAAGATAGAATCTAAGCAGCCCAGTACCAGAGACATTTTAGTTAATGATACCTCGTCTAAATGAGTAATGGGCCAGCGATAAGAAAGAATACAGCCCTGTTTGCATAATATTTAATAGCTTCAAAGCTATATTTTGATCACATAATACATTATGGTGAGCTAATCCAGTATGACTGGGTAGACAGAGAAATTAGATTGCAGGTAGAGTTGTGAATGCCTGCTGTGTTCTGGGATCTTAAGAGCTCTCTGTAAAGGTTCCATCTTCTCCAGTCTCTCTTCATTCAGGTCGCTGCCATAATGAGTTTGAGGAACTTTATGTTTGTCACTTAAACAATATAAAACTTGGTTTATGTTAACTTTGTTTCTAATATGGAACATATCACACATTTGTGTTTCATTCTTGCACAGGTACCATGCATTGTTTAATTTTGATGTATTCGCTGCTAGCACTTTTGTGTATGCATACAATGCTAACCTTTATCGGTTTTTTTTTTTTTCATGAAGGCATTTATCAACATGCTGTAGGTATACTTATTATCTTGTTTGCTGGCTGTTCCTATGGAAGGTGAGGTTTTTATTTTCGGAATTCTTCTCTTGAAAGTTTTTCAATATCCTTTTACATTTTTATTATTTTAATTGTGTGTGTGTGTGTGTGTGTGTGTGTGTGTGTGTGTGTGTGTCTATGTGATCCTGAGTACAGGCTCCTGCAGAGGCCAGAGATCTGGAACACCTCTGCATCTCAAGTTACAGGTGGATGTCTGCTGCCTGACTTAGGTCTGGGGAATTGAACTCAGGTTCTCTGGAAGAGCACTCTTACAATCATTGAACCATCTCTCTAGCCCAGCTTGCCTTCTCTTATATTTTGTAGTGGCCAGAGCACACAGTAGATAGTATATGTATATATAGGTGCTCAACATCTAGCACTCTTATAATCATTGAAATATCTCTCTAGCCCAGCTTGCCCTCTCTTATACTTTGTAGTAGCCAAAGCACATAGTAGATAATATATATGTATATGTATACATATATATATTCATATATGTATATGTGTGTGTGTGTGTATGTGTGAGTGTGTGTGCTCAACATCTAGAAATTATTAGAAAACTTTAAGGTTTAGGGGTCTGCCAAATTTGTATAAGTGTGTTTGACATTTTAAAGAAGTTTGATAAATTCAACCCAACAATGGCAGTGACTATGTGAACCAAACCCATGTTAGTTGCTTGCCGCTGTCCCTTACTTTCACTCTGGGCCAGAATAAAAGGAGTTCCTCTCTGCTCGCCAAGGTTCCTGGCACCTGGTGCATATGGCCCAGGCCTAAAGGCTTTGCTGCAGTGAATACTGTTTTAGTTTTATTTCGATTCACATTCTGGTTTGTAGCCTTTCTTTTGAAGGAACACATTACTTGGGATAGAGTCTCCTGCTTTCAAGTGTCTGCCTTTGGTTCCTTTATGACCCATTTGGATCCTCTGTGGCTTCACTTCTTTGGCAGTTACTGCAGCTCATTCACTCAGGCTGCAATGCACTCCTTGCATGCGGCTTCACTGCAGAATTCAGCTCTCATTTTCTCATCTCATGGTTGTCTAAGGTACTGCTAAAGATAGTGGAGGTGGGGCAGCCCAGGAAGGATCTGACACATACAATAGACAACAAGTCACCCTCTAGTTGATTTTTCTATACTCCTAAAATGGTTTATGCACCTTCCCCAATGGGATTAGATATAAAGCACAGACTAAATAAAAATAGTCCCGCCATTTTATGCCAGAGAAAGAGAAGTGACCTAATTACTGTTTTCAACTACTTGACGGATTGTGTCCATCTGTTTTTCTGCTCAGCTGGGAACAGCACTACAGGAAATGGGCTTAATCTGTAGTCTGAGCCTTGTAGTTTATACATAAAGGAGAATTTCCTGACAGTGACTAGTGGATTATAGAATTTGTTTCTTGTGAGATTTAGAATTCCATCTGGTCAGAGTACGATGAAGGCTTTGACAGTTTCCTCTGAAGAAGGCAGACATAGGACCATATGTAGGTTAAGTTGCTCTAACGAAAAGATTTATTTTAAATTTTATTCATGTGTATGTGTGCACCCATTTGTGTGGACGAATGACATGTGTATAGACATTTCAAGGAGCCCAGACAAGGGTGCCAAATCCTCTGGACCTGCAGTTGTAATGTGAGTTCTGGGAACCAGATTCAGGCCCTCTGGAAGAACAGGAAACAATTTTAACTACTGAGCCATCTCTCTAGCTCCTAAATGCCGTTTCAATTATTCTCATTTGTAGGAATTCATGATTTTTTGAAAATAAAGAACTACAGTGACTTCATTCTTTCCTAATATTCATTTCTAAAATAACATTTTGTTAATTCCTTGAGAATCTCTTATTTTCATATTCATCCAAGCTCTTCTCACATTTATGCCCTTCATCCTCACCTCCCGCTTAACCTACTATGGGTTTACTCTTCTGTTTTTGCCCATAGAGTCCAGTTTGTGTTACTCAATTTCTCTTCAAAGTGGGCTTACTCTGAAGTGTGCTTGACCTACTAGGGGGTCACATCATTAAAGAAAGCTGATTTCCCCTCTCCCTGCATCAATCAAATGTCAATAGCTCCTGACTTAAAGGTGAGATTTGGGTCCACCTCCCACACTTCATGCTGAAATACTGTCTGGCTTGAGCTTGTATAAGTCTTGTGTGTGCTGGCATAATCACTGTGAGTTTATATGTATGATGGCCTTGTTAGGTCCAGAAAATGCTGTATACTTGAGTTCATCTTCCACCTCTAACTCTACCAATCCTTCTGCCTCCTCATTTGGGGAGTTTTCTGAGCATTGAGGAAGAGATGGGATAGGAACACCCTATTTAACTCTAACCCTAACCCTAACCTTAACCCTAACTCTAACCCTTAAATGGGATAGGAATACCCTATTTAACCCTAACCCTAACCCTAACCATAACCCTAACCCTAACCATAACCCTAACCCTAACCCTAACCCTAACCCTAACCCTTAAATGGGATAGGAACACCCTATTTAACCCTAACTCTAACCCTAACCTTAACCCTAACCCTTAAATGGGATAGGAACACCCTATTTAAAGCACCCCATGGTCTCTTGTTCTCTGCTTGTTAACCAGTTGAGGGCAATGCCTCAAAAAGAGATAATCCATTCTAGATAATGTCTTGTTTGAATTGCTAGTAGCTGGTATCTAGTTGGAATAGTATCCCTCCACTGTAGGGCAGCTGCATTAAACTCTTTTCATGTATGCATATGTACATATTTTGAGAAGGTTCTACAGTGATATTGCCATATGGCTGTTTCAAAAGGCCTTTGTGTTAGTTGGCCCTCTCCATATTCCCTACTGCAGTTTGCCCTCCTTTCCTCTACCCCATTTTGTCCCTTTCTGTCTATACACCACTTTCTATCTCTATACCACTGTATTTTGTCCACCTCCTTGAATCTCCCCACACCATGTCCTCTTACTAATTTCCTGACCTCTATAATGCATCACATATATTGGAATATTCCAAGCTAACCCCCAGAAATGAGAGAAAATATGTGATGCTTCTTTCTGGGCCCGAGAGTAGTAGAACATAACATTGTATTTAAATGGAGGAACACATTTAAAATAATCTAAAACTGAATGCCATGACATTTCTAGAGTGTAGGATGACAGATCTTTTAAAAATATCACTTACATTTACCTATTTATTTATTGGGTGGCAGCTGGAACCATATCTGGAGGAAACTGTTCATCCTGGTCTTAAGTGCTATGAAACTGAAATGTGTACAGTGTATTTTATTAACATTGGAAGAGTCAAGATTTTTGAATTTTGAAATTATTTAAGTTCATTTTATCAATGTTTTGTTTTATTTTCAGCTTTAGAGGACTGTGACATGAGTTGAATTTTCTTCTTTTGCAGGTGCATTAATTTTAGTGCATTCTGTACTTTTACATTATTCTTTATGCAAGGAAAGGTGGTTGCTGATAGTTCTAATGAATGTACATCTTTTTTAATATATTTTCTTTATTTACATGTAAATTTCTCCTTTTCCAGATTCCCCTCCAAAAACCAACCAACCAACCAACCAAACAAACAAAAACAACAAGAACAAACCCCTGTTGCCTCCCCCTTCCCCATGCCTGCCACCCCACCCTCTCCCACTATTGGCCCTGGCTTTCCCCTACATTGGGGCACAAAACCATGAATGTACATCTTTACAACATAAAATTTTGGAGATGGTAATCCTTATTTATCAAATATGTGAGAGTCAGCTAAAGGAGCCCTAGAGAGAGATTTATTGTCAAGGATAAAGTCATGAGGGGCAAATGGCTAGTCCTGAACCAAACAGTCACCCCAGGAAACTGGATAAAGAGCAGTAGCAAAAGAAGATGAGAAGGGAAGCACCAAAGCTGCAATGGACTAGGAACAAAGCCACTCCTTTAAACAGAGTAGAAATGTGTAACTACAAGTGGCAGGCAGGTAGACATCTTTGCTCCTATAAACTTATGGTTTAAGGGATTTCTCAATTACCCCATGTTGTCTGCATAAGAATCACAATTTTCAGTGGTCTTAGAGATTCTGAGTCACTTATGAATGTTAAAATTGTGAACCAAATCTTTTTATGCTAACAAGATAAAATAGTTACACACACACACACACACACACACACATATATATATGTTGTATATACAATAAACATATAAGCATACCACACAGTTAAGTTATATATAGCTTCCTCAAAGCAAAAATACTTTTCCATTAAAAGTAATGGGTCCAAAACTCAATCAAATTGATTGTGTAAAACCTTCATTGGAAGGGACTTTTTTTCATTGACTTAAGCACTTAAAATATGTTTTTATCTTTTAAAATTATAAAATAATTACATCATTTTCTCTTTCCCTTTCCTTCTTATAAGCTCTTCCTTGTATCTTCCGTGAGGTCTTTCAAATACAAGAATTTTTTCTTTCATTGAAATATCTTTATATTTAACATGTATAATATAAATTTATATAAATATGCTCCTATATTTACATAAAATATGTATATATTTATAAATACATAAATGCAACCTGTTAAATCTGTTTCTTGCATCTGTCTTTAAGGCTATTGGTATTGGATAACTAGCTGCTGTGTTCATCCCGGAACAAGGCTCTTTCTCCCACGCTCAGTGTTTCTTCCTTTTCTGTAGTACTTTGCATAAAGTTGAGGCCTCCTGAGCTCTTTCCTGTCCATGTTAGCATATTTATTGACATCATTCTTGTGCAGCCCATGTTTACTAAGACTTCATGGGTACAACTTCTGAAATTTCTAGGAAACATAGTCTCAAAGAAAAGTCTCCTGTCCTATGACTCTTACAATTTTTCTGCTCTCTCTGCTATGGTCCCTGAGCCTTAGGTGTAGGAGTTGTTTTGTAGATGTAGTCATTAGGACTGGGATTCTCAACTCTGTACTTTTATTGGTTATTGTTTTCTGAAATGGTCTTTGTTACTAAGAGAAGTTTCTTTGAGGAGTAGGGAGGACTACTTTTATCTGTGGGTATGAGGACAGATGTTTAGAATAAATATAGTTAGTGATTATGCTTGATAAGTTATGCTTGATAAGTGGTGGCTGTAGGTTATTCTCTAAAATTCATACATTTCATTATCCCTGGGTAACTGGATACATTGCATGTATTCTTTAACATAGAGGATGAAAAGGAATAGGAATGAGTGATGTTGAAATAGAATGGTACTAAGGATTTTCTGGACTCCCAAGATGATGAGGTGAAATGCCCTTTGGGGGTGAGCTTCTGTGACTTGGAATGAAGGGATCTACGATGTGTCTCACACCAAGCTTCCCTTCTCAGAGAATAATAGTAGAGAATACTGGTAGGTCCTATGGGGTTTTACTGGACCAGTCTAATTTTAGGCAGTATTAAACACTGGTCTCCATCATAATTCTAAGCAAAGATTAAAAAAAAAAGGAAACTGGAAAACAATTAAATGGACATTGCTTTTCCTGCACTGAAGTTTGGGAAGCAATTAAGTGACCTGGTTAATTCTTCAACTTAAAACTAACCAAGGTATCCTCCTCTTCTGATAACATTTTAAAATCCCAGAAGTAAGAGGCTATGTATTCTATTCTTTAGGTATAATATGATCTGTTTGCCAAAGAAAGAAATAATTGACTTTACATTTTACTAGCATTTAAAAATCTTCAACAGCTTTTAGTACATTAACATAGTAACAACTGATGGTTTCAGTCCCTCACAGCAGGGATGGGTTGATGCCGAATCTCAGTTCATGGCAGTGGGGCATATGACAGACTGTTCACATGGTGGGAGACTAACAAGTGGGGAAAGCAGGACCTGCTACAAATGACCTACTTCTCCCATGCAGGACCCCTCTCCTAATATTTTCATAGCTTCCTGCTTGGGAATGAGGATGCAAAACACGAGTCTTCAGGACACAGCCCAGATCCAACCCATAATAAACTGAATAATTTTGAACATATTTTCTGGTAGGTATTTCACAGGGCATAAAAAAAAGCAAGAAACTATTATAAAACTGTATTTTCTATTTAAAAAATTAAAAGAAATCTAATTTTCTTAAACCTTTCTGATGCTGAGCAAAGAGGAAGATGATTTAACATTTCAGATATTTGAGGGACATACCACTTATGGACATATTTCTAGTATGTGTTAGAAGACAAACTGGAACACACAGACACAGACACAGACACAGACACAGACACACACACACACGCACACACACACACACACACACACACCATACATGTATTTGAGATATGGACCAGGAATGAAGCAGAGCAGTGCCGACTAAGCTGCACATAGATCTTTGCCTTAAGCCCATGTGAAATTGGACAATCTAAGAGGTGGCTCTAGAAGTTTTTTAAAAAGAACAATTAACCTTGGATGGTGCGGCGGTGGGGGTGGGGGGTGGGGGGAGGGAGAAGAGTATAAGTTCATGCAAGATTGCTACTGTATAATTAATAAAATGATTCATAAGCAACAAAGTTAATATAATTAAAAACAAGGTCAGAAACTTAATATATTTCTGGGAGGTATTCCCTCACCTTCCAGGAAAGATAGGAAAACATTGAAAAAAATATGTTCCGAAAATATATGTAAGCTTGACTAGAGGAACATGGGCAGTGAAATAGTTGTGTTGGGGTAGGGAATTTCCTTTAAAGATGTCCTTTGAAGAAGAAACCACAGGAAGCAACCAGTGAATTTATTTACAAGTTATTCTGATAGTTGTGGAAGGCAGGCTAGGTTAGGGTTTGACAAAGTTCTTTCTTTTAAATAAAAATGAAGACAATTTATAGCTCTCCTCTGGTTACCATGTTTTCTTTTTTTTTAAAAAAAAATATTTATTTATTTATTTTATGTATGTGAGTACACTGTAGCTGTACAGATGGTTGTGAGCCTTCATGTGGTTTTTGGGAATTGAATTTTAGGACATCTGCTCACTCCAGTTGGCTCCGGTTGGCCCCACTCGCTCAAAGATTTATTTATTATTATACATAAGTACACTGTAGCTGTCTTCTGACACATCAGATAAGGGTGTCAGATCTTTTTATGGGTGGTTGTGAGCCACCATGTGGTTGCTGGGATTTGAACTCAGAACCTTCTGAAGAACAGTCAGTGCTCTTACCCGCTGAGCCATCTCACCAGCCCCAGTTACCATGTTTCTTGGTTTAATTGATATTTAACTTTAATTTCAGCATTCAGGGACAGTGTACCAGTGCAAAATTAGATTAATACTTTGATTTCAAGGTTGTTCAGTTACAGAAAGAGAAAAAGACTCTTATTTTTCATCTCTAGAGAAGTCTTCCAATGATGTTTTTGAAGAAAAAAGTCATATTATTTTGTTTTGCATCATTTATAATGATTTCCTCACAATTATGCTCCTTTCTCTCAACATATAAATAAATTGATTTTGTATACTGTTTAAATTAGCATGAACTGTGCAGAAGGCTGTCAAATGAATTATTTTTATTTCATCCCCTCCAGCTTCATAATGTGGTAAGAGTAGCAGAGTCCTTTAAACTCAGCAAGGAATGCTTTCCCTTAAGTTGGTAGAAACTGGTAAATTATTTACATGAGCCCATTGAAGCCTTGTAGTTGTACTAAGAGCTATTTTGTGGAAGCAAGGCTTCATAAGGTCTGGTCAATCTATTTTTTACAATATTTTTTTTTTTCAAAAATCAACACATGCTAAGAAGATGTAATTTTATGAAGTTATGGAATTCTAATGCTATCATTCATCCACATCTCTCCTTTAAACTGTGGAGGATGCTTCGTAGGACAAAAGGGGTCTATGAACCTGTGCTTAAAAAAGTGAACTGGTATTTAAATCAATCTCTGCTTAGTCTAGCAACACATATAATAATGCCATAATGCTCTATTTTTGTACACATTATATAAAGTGTAAAATTATTAAACGATACATCTTCTGCTTTCTCTGCCCCTCTTCCTGGGTGGTTATCACCTCTCATGGTTAAATGGCAATTAGGGATTAAGGAAGGTGATAGAATTAATGTGGGCAGGCTTTATTCTCCATTTGGTGTTAGCACAAATCAAAGAAGATGAATGTCTAGACATTAGAAAGCAATTAAAACCCACTGCCTCCAGCTGGTGATGTCTCTCTGTGGCAGTAGCGTGCCTACTTCACATCATGTGCATGGCTGTGTTCGATCCCTAGCATGAAGAACAAAGCAGTCGTCTATTATGTTAATGTTTGTCCTTTGAACCATCTTATACATTGCCGCCAAGAGACCTTAAAGTTTTGTCTTCCCTACTTTCTATCTTAACACAATTTCTTCCCAAATTTTCGTTGTAAAAATATTTGTTTAATTTAATTTTTTAGAATGTATTCACTTTACATCCTGCTCATTGCCCTCCTCCCAGTTATCCCCTCCCTAAATCCTTCTCCCATCTCCCTTTCCCATTATCCTCTTAGAGGGTACCCAACAGTAGATGGAGCTTGGGGACTCTTATGGAAGAATAGGAGGAAGGATGCCGCCTAAAGGGGATAGGAAGGTCAACAGAGTCAACTAACCTCAACCTTTGGGACTCTCAGAGATTGTACCTCCAACCAAAGAACATGTGCAGGCTGGACGTAGGCCTCCCTGCACATATGTAACATGTGTACTACTTGGTCCTCATGAGGGTCCTGAACAACTGTAAAATACTTTTTTAGTTAGTACTCTATGTTGGCTTAAACTTCTTTTTGGTAGAAGGTTTTGGGTTGTTCTGAGGGAGGATAGAGTGTAGGAATTGAGGAAATGATTAACAACATTCCCCCTGTTTCTACCACCATTTGCAGTACTCTCTTGTTTGGGGGTGACCTTGACTATCTGAATCCAATGTTTCTGGTCACTAATATTTTGTGGTTTGAAGAGTTATCCATCCTTCATTGAACCTTTATTTGAGGTTTTCATAGTAAGCATGTTAGGTGTAAAACTCATTTGTATCCTCTCAGCTCCTACTCTTTTATAGATAACCTCTACACTCCTACAATATATACTTTAGTACAGACTGGCTTTGAACATTTTATGTAGCCAAGCTGCTCTCCAGCTCCTGTTTCTCAGCCTCTGGAGTTTTAGAATTACATGTGTATGCCATCCAACCTCTTTTTGCTGTTGGAAAATCATAAAAAAAATGATTGATACCAATTCTATGTAAAGATAAGTTCAAATTTAGAGAATTTTAGGAAATATATACAGTAAATCTTTGGTGGTTACTTATCCAGTTTGGTTAATTTTAATTGTCTCTTTAAATATTCTTTCCAGATCATGTAGTCAGTCTTCAGTCTCTGACAGATGTGCACTGTGACATACACCAGAAACAAACATACTGAATAAATGAAAATTTTTAAGAAATAATAACTTTAAATGGTATTTGTCCCCAGCGATAATAAGGTCAGATTGATTTTTCAATGAGCAATAGCTATCCAAAGAACAGCTCATGATCTACATCCAAGGGCTTTGTTTTCTCAGCCTCCATGCATCATAACTCTTTTCATCTCTCACCACCTAGAAAGCTGGAAAACCTACATATTATCATTAAGAAGTTGTGGCTGGCCTTCCATGGACATTATTTCCTTTCTCTTATGACTGCCTATTCCAACTCAATAACAGTACTAAGTCTACTCAGGGCTCGAGTGTAGTATTGCACTGGCCAGAATATCTTTGGAGTTCAGATAAGGATTACACAGAATAATGGACACTCTTAATAAAGAGAATTTTAGTTTTTCCCTTATATAACTGGTACAGAAATAATTTTTCTGAGTATTTCCCTCATGTAGTTTGTTTTAAAATATCCCTTTAAATTTAGTTGATGAGCAATGCCCTATAGAAAAGCTTGTCAGGTTGAAGTTTCTGACTTATTTACAGTTTAAGGTAGGAAACATCTATCTGAAGTCACACATTTTAAATAACTGTAGCTATGATAAAAGCAATGTAGTCTGTGATTTGAATGTTTACTGGAAATTTGCTTTATGTGATTTTTGACCTTGATACTAAATCTGGCTTCACAATAGACCAACAATTATGTGATCTCACCTTTGGGACAAACATGAGTAAAATTGTTTTTATGAACATAAATTTGTATTGTATTAATTTTCCATACAGGCATTCACAACATGTGAAGGTTGAATAGGCCCTGACGTCAAAGGAATTGCAATCACAATGCTCTACAGAAGAGAAAACTTGAGCACTCTTATTCACATGTTTTATGACTCAAAATGTTTTCCATAATGCAGTGAATGAAATTCAGTCATCATTTACCAAAGTGTATTGCCTGGGGCTTAGAACATTCTTGATATTTAGCAAGCATGAAAACTAAACTAAAATCGTGGCTTATGAATTATGAAACAGACAAATCTACTCCCTCTGGTGAAATGGAAATAAATACTGTACACCTTTCCAAATATTTGTTTATTTGTCCGGTTAATTCACTCCTGCCCCTAGGACTAAGTTTCCCTCCTCTTTTTAAATAGAAATAACCAGAAAGTGTTCCCAGTTGAGAAATCTATTTTCAGATCAACTACTTGTCAGGACTAGGTGTTCATAATTATATCTTTACAATAAAAAACAAGTAGTACCAAGTAAATGTTTACAGGACTGGGTGGCTGACATGGTGGATCACCCCACATTAATAACTTTGAGCATCTTAGCTTATCTGGCCTTAGCAACCCGAGGGACAGTTGGAAGATGAAAAGTGTCTTTGCTTTGTTTTTGTGTCCTATTACGTTCCCTTATAGAGGCTGTGCAGGATCTATGAACTTAGCATGGTTCTGCCTTTCACAGAGATGAACTGGCAAGGCAAAGGGGCTGTTAAATCACTCATTGCTCCAAAGCTCGCCATAACCAGCTCATATGAAGCAGCTGATTCTTAATCTTTCTCTTGCTTGTGTTTCTTGAACTGTCTTCAATGCTAAGCCTTGGATTGTCTGAAATCTTTAGACTTTAGAAAGTATGCACATACTTGTGTATTTTTTTTTCTTTCTTCCTAGTTCACGGTCATTTTGACTAGTAGAGTTATTTGCTAATGTTTGAGCACTGCTTATTTTGAAATAGTGTTTATAACAATCTGAATATATTAGTAATAAATGTTCTTGAAATCTTCCCAATGTTTGAATATTTGAAAGTATGAGATAAAATTAGAAACCGAATTTCTCTTTGAGAATTATTTGTTTTTAGTAGTTTGGTAGCTACTAGAGAGTTTCTTCATGCCAGAGGTCTTAAACTTTGTTTTTCATTAGAAAAGGTGGGATCTAAGGGCTAGTGATGTGAGGTTGGACATCTATTGGTGGAGAGGGGAGGAAACAAGGCTTTTAGCTGTTTGTAAGTTTGATAGTATAACATCACCATCTTACTTAGAGAATCCCCATCTCTTACCTATAGCTAAAGTATATAAAGACCAGCTCATATACTGGGTGTATGAGATATATATATATATATATATATATATATATATATATATATATATATATATATATAGTACATTAATGACCTAGGCAGTAGTCATTATTATTCTCGGTTTTACATGTGGGATTCTGAAGCTCATAAAGGTTCATTAATCTTCCTAAAGGTCACACACCTTGTAGGAAGAAGAACCAATATTTAATCTCAGGTTTCACTAGTTCTGCATGCTCCTAAGTGCTGTGGTGGTTAATGTCAGCATCCAAAGACCAAAGCAATGTGAATACGTTAAACTGCTGAGCCATTTCCCGCAAAGTTTCTCTTAGTCCCTGTATAGAATCTATTCTAGGATCTAGGCAAGAAATACTTGCTTTTGTGACCCCAAAATATTATTTTAAGAACATTGTAATAATAAATGAGAGTCCATACAGTAGTCCCATGCTTGCATAGTTGCTAACCACTAGGCTGCATTGGTGGCAGTGTGCTTATTGCTATATTTAATTTATTTTGTTGTACTTTACATTTTATGTATACAATAGAGTGATATACCAAAGAAAATTGAAGAAAGTATAAAGACTAAAAGGGTTTTTAAAAATCTAAAATACTTTTTTAAGACAGTGAGAATATAACTAAACAGATTTGGTCAATTTTTAAAATTAATATAAAATTCAGATTAAATGCCTTAGATTCAGTATAGCACAGCATAATGTGTGCTGTGTCTACAAAAGGCCGCCACCTACTCATATTAAAAATACAAAACTCATATTTGTCATTGTGCTTGTTAAATCACTTCTCTTTCTCTATCTCCCTTTTCTCTGTCATCTCCCTCTCTATCTCTTCTCTCTCTGTCTCCTCTCTATCTCCTGTCTTCCCATGTCCTCTGTCTCATGGTTTCTTGCTTTCTTCCTGCTCTTCCTTCCTTCTCCAATGAACACTCTTTACTCCTTGACATCACCCAGTGTAGTGCGGCAACTGGCAGATGCTGCTTGTTCTGTGTTGAATAGTACATGCAGCAAAACTGATTTCCCATTAGGGGAATTCACAAGAGTTCCAGAACCATTTTGAGCAGTGTCAGCATCAGTGTAATTATTGTTGAACTTGTAGGATAATGACCTTCTTTTGAAGTACTGTATTCACTTTAATGAATTCATCCCAGGGCACACTGACCTCCTCATAAGACCGATGTTTAGGAATTTAGGATGTTTAATATTAATTTTAATTCTGACATTCCCTTCCTATGACATCTTTAGATAAATCACTTCACCACATCCAGAACCATATGCAGAATAACAGTGAACAATTCTCATAGATATTGAACCTGGTCAAAGTCATAGTGACTGTGAGTGAAATTAAAAAGTGCCCACATTGCAAAAGCTTTAGGAAATGCTTACAGATATTCAAGGGCAATGATATCAGTTGCCGATGCTCAAGGTCTCCAGTAAAGATGGTCAGGACCAGTGTCCTACTTGTCCTGAACATCTTTAGGATGGGAATTGTCTTTGGGTCTTCCTCATACTGTTCTTGGCAGGTTAATTCTCAGGATGTGGTTGTTCAATGAAGGAATAAATGATCATAAAACAAAGCTAATACTTAAAAAGACTTAGGGTAATATATATGAATTATCTTCCCATAAAATTGGATAGCCATTTAAAGTTGGAGAATTGGGTTTTCTTACTTCTGTTCAGTGTCAAGCTGGGGGTATAGGTCAATGATGCTGGCACTGCATATTACTTTTAAAATCTTGCTTCTTTCCTTTCTTGTAATTCATAGAGTTCCAACTGGGGAAGAAGGTTGATGACATTTGCAGGAAAAGGCAGTTCTCTTTAGGAATGTGGGCTATGAGGGACTACCTGACCTCAGTGAGTGGTCCACCACTACACACACACACACACACACACACACACACACACACACACACACACA
>JADRCD010211869.1:13597-25774 GCA_019843815.1 Montemys delectorum | reverse complement strand
GCACTCAGATTGACAATTATAAAGATGACCTTGCCACACCACCTCCAGTAGGATCTGTGTGACAATTTCCACAGACTGAGGTGGTTGACCTCAAAAGGGGGAGGCCTCCTGGAACCAGTTGTGGAGCTCTTCACTGGAGAAAAAATATTGAGTCATAGTTCTCTTGGCAACTTATCTGTTTGATGTTTTCTATTCCTTTTTCTATATACGAGATGTTCCTGATAGCTTAGGCCAAAATCTTAAGCAAGAATAATGGGCACAAAACAATCCCTTGAGATGGAGTCACTAACCATGACCTCATCTCTGGGAAAGCCAGCGCTTTACTTTATAAGTTATGAATAAGATAATATTGGTAAATATAAATTTCACAACAATAATATTTAATATAGCTGCATGTGTGTCATCAAGGGTAGGTTTTGGTATTTTGTTTAGGAAAGCCTTAAATAGAAATAATTAAAAACAGTTTAAATTTAAGCTTTGAAGAGTTACAGACCAAGAACTAGAGGTTAAATAGTAACTGATCATAAAAATTCATTAGCTTGTTCTTGGGAATTTGCCACTAGTCTTAGAAGATTTTTATTTTGATGTATCAAATAATGATAATCATATCCATTCTACCTGGCTGCTTCATTGAATATATCTTTTTGAGTTGTAATATTTGAATGATTTTGTATTTTGTTGTGCCAAATGATTATTACAATGTCTGTTCTATTGTATTGCTTCAGTGAACACAGTTTTTCACTGTTGTAATACCTGTTTCTCTAAGCATAAAAATCCTTGCTTGAGAGCTGCCAAATACACTCAGATTCAAACTGCCCCTGTGTTTATTTCTGTTTGTTACCACTGAATCCTTACCCACCTGGCCTCAAGAACCTACATCCTAGGGACCCCAATACCTCGCTGGGGTGGTCCGTGGCATGACCTCATGAAACAGAAAAGCTTCTGTAAGGTAATGTACACCATCAATAGGGCAACCATCAGCCTTCAGAGTAGGGAAAGATTTTCACCAACTCCATATCTGACAGAGGGCTGATATTCAAAATGAATAAATGAAGAACTTAAAAAACTAGACATCAACCAACTAAATAATTCAATTTGAAAAGGGGGTACTGATATAACTAGAGGATTCTCAACATAGGAATCCCAAATATCTGATAAACACATTAAGAAATGTTTTTTTCCAAGCCATCATGGAAACAAAAATAAAAACAACTTTGAGATTATAGTTTTTACCTATCAAAATGGATAAGATGCAAGTGACTGCTCATGCTGGCAAGGATGTGGAACTACAGGAATGTTCCTCCATTGCTAGTGGGAACAGAAACTTGTGTGGACACTTTTGAAATCTATATGTTGGTTTCTCTGAAAATTTGGAGTCAGTCTGCGTTAAGACCAGATATACCACTTTTGGGCATATACCAAAAAAGAAATTTTCCATCCTACCAAAAGCACACTTGTTCAAGTATGTTCACAGCAGCTTTATTCATAATAGCCAGAAACAGGAAACAACTTAGATGTTTCTCAAATGAAGAATACCTATGAAAATATGATACATTTATACAATGGAGTATTCCTCAACTGTTTGAAAAGAAATAAATTCATGAAATTGGCTGAAAAATAAGTAGAACTAGAAAAAAATCATTATCCATGACATAACACAGACCCAGAAAGGCAAATATCATAAATACTCACTGATAAGTGGATACTAGCTCTAAAGAAAAGAATAATTATGGTATAATCCATAGACCTAGAAAGGCTATGTAGCAAAGAGGGCTTAAGAAGAGATGCAAGGATATTCATTGAAAGAGGATACTGAGTAGTTTTCACAGTGTAAACTGGAGGCAAGTAGGGATGGGAAAATGAAAGATATGGTTGGAGAAATTGAGGGAGCAAATACTGGGAGTGACAACTAGAAGTGAGGGAGATTTAGGGAGCAAGGTAGAAACTTGTGCAGTAGAAACTTAGTGAAATCTATGAAGGTGACACTAGCAAAGTAATCAGTGAGACAGAGCCTGAAGTGCCCATCATCTGTCACCAGGCAAAACCACAAGTGGGACACAAGCCTAGCAACAAAAACCTCCAATCTAGAGGATGCCATGGCTGCAGGATGTGCTGAGACAGGAGATTAGTATTATGATAATCAGAGAGATTTTATCCAGCAACTCATTGAAGCAGATGCAGAATCCCCCAATCAAATATTATGGAGATTTGGGAAAGTTCTGGGAAGAAGTAGAAAGAATGGTTGTATAAGCCACAGGTATCAAGAACAACACATAAACATAGCAAACAGAATCAAGTGGCCAGGACTCAAGTGGGCTCACAGAGATCAGGGAGCCTCTATGATTCTGACCTAGGTCCTCTGTATATATGGTATGGTTTTGTAACTTGGTATTCTTGTAGGAGAAGGAGCTGTCTCTGACAGTTTTCCATGTCTACTGAGTTGCCCCATTCAACCTTGATATGAGAATATGTACCTTTATTATTGTAGCTTGTTATGCAACATTTGGATGATGTCCCTGAAAGGCCTCCTCTTTTCTGAGAGGAAGTGAAAGGGAGATGGATCGGGGAGAATGGGAGGGAGGAAGAGAAACTGCAGTCAGGATGTAATATATGAGAAAATAAATAAAAAGGGAAAATATGAAAATAAAATTATATAGAGAAAAAACACAGTTATAATTTAATGAAATGCAAAGGACAATTATCAACAAAAGGAGCAAGAAAAAGTAAAAACTGAAAATCTACACACACCATTCAACAATGAATTCAAATATTAGTGGCTTCCACATCAAAAGACAAAGGCTACCTAAGTAACAAATCCAACTAATTGTTGTCTACCAAAAAAAAAATCATCTGAGTTTTAATGTCAGACACTATGTTACAGTGAAAAGATGGAAAAGGTATTTGAAGAAAATACTACCAGGAAGTAAGCAGGTGTTCCCATCCTTATATCTGACAAATTAGATTGCAAATGAACACACAAAACAAAAGAGACACAGAGGGCATTTTGCACTAATCTATGTATCAATTAATCAAGGAAATGGTACAATTCTTAACATACATGCTCCTAAATTCCTAAGAATCTATGTGATGGAATTGATAGCTCACACCCAATTATAAAAGGTGATTTCAAAACCCCAATTATTCAAATAGAATTTGGTCATCTGGCCAAAAAGTAAATGAAGAAATTAAGTGACAGAATTGAATGGCATTTTCATCCAATGGACTTAACAGATAATTAACAAAATATTCCTCCAAAACACCAAAGAATATGCATTCTATTCAGTAGCACATAGAAGTTCCACTAAAGTACAGTATATTCTAGGACACAAAGGTAACCTCAGGAAATTCAGAAAATGAAATAATGCCCTGTATCCTATCTGACCATTGTGTAAAGAAACTTAACATTTTCAGAAAAAAAACTTTACTACGCATATAAACTCATAGAGTTTAAATAAATCATTATTGAATGTAAGTAATAAAAATAAAAGTAAGGAAAAATGAAAATGGAAACACTACACAACCAAACTTCAGTGACAGTCGAAGAAGTTAGTTCAAAGCTCTAAGGCCTTACATTAGAGAAAGGACCTATGGAGCTGAAGGGCTTCCAGCCCCTTAGGACGAACAACAATATGAACTAACTAGTACCCTCAGAGCTACCAGGGACTCAACCACCAACCAAGGACTATACATGGTGGGACTGATTGTTCTGGCAGCATGTGTATAGTAGAAGATTGCAAATTCGATCATCAATAGAAGGAGAGGACCTTGGCCCAGTGAAGGTTCTGTGCCCCAGTGTAGGGGAATGCCAGGGCCAATAAGTGGGAGAGAGTGGGGTGGCAGGCATGGGGAAAGAGGAGGCAACAGGGGTTTGTTCTTGTTGGGGTTTTTTGTTTGTTTGTTTGTTTGTTTGTTTTTTGGAGGGGAAACTGGGAAGGAGAAATTTACATGTAAATAAAGAAAATACCTAAGTAAAAAAAAAGTTTTTACAGAAGACAAATAAATAACATAATGATGCTTATGAACTTGGAAAACTAAGAACAAATGAAAGCACCAAACAGTAGATGGCTAGAAATAATAGAATTTAAAGCAGAAAACAATGAATTAAAAACAAAGAAAAAGAGTACAGAGAATCAATGCATTTAAGATGTTTTTTAAGAAGATAAACATAATTGAAAAAATTGTCTCTTTGTAGAAAATGGAGACTATAACCAGAATAAAGTGGACACAAAGCAGAGATCAACCCAATGACAGGATCCCATCTACATTACAATACAAGCATCTGTGGCTCATGATAGACAATTGGAGTGATTGTTAGAGTCAGAAAGTCTACTGTGAAACAATCTCTCAGAGAAATACCTATATAAACTAACTCTAAACAGAGGGAAATAGACATGCTAATGAAGGACCTGTGGGCATGGGTTCTCAGAAGCCATGCTCCAGGACAAGGAAACAAATGAATGCTGGGGTAAGAAGATTTAGTTTCTCTCTGGGATGAACCCTTTACTTGCTTGTCCAATGAAATTGTAGTCTGCACTGAAACCATATAAATACAAACAATAAAATTGATCTCAGTAGACTGTAGTTATGTGTGTGTACATGTGAATGTATGTGTGCTATGTGTAGAGAGAGGTACATTTAACAATAACTACTAGGGAAGTATATGTTAATTTGAGACAGGTTGAATTGGAAGAAACTGCAGCATGGGGAGTGCTGGGGGAAGAAAGAGAAATGAAAAAGTTATCTAAATACATTTTATGTAAAATGTAATAAAAGGAAAACTGTTTAACTAACTTAGGAAAGAAAATTCTGAAATACTTGAATATTGTGTCTTGTTTTACTGATACATATCATATTCTCAGTGATATATAAGACAGTATTCATGTTCACTTAAACTGAAATGTATTCATCGTTAATGTGAAATAAAATGTGTTTTTATAAAAGTACATGTGTGGGTGGCAGAAATGACAAAGAATTTAAGAGCACTTGTTGCTCTTAGAACCAGAAGTCTGTTTCCAGAACCTATATGGTATTGCACAATTTTCCATAACTGCAGTTCTATAGAATACGACATCATCTCTCTCCCACAAGAACCAGACATGCATCTATTGTACATGTATACATTCAGGAAAAATACACATAAAGTAAAATAAAAAAAACTATAAAAATCCAATGTAGTGTGCAAGGTGTAGTAGGGAACCATGCAACATGTTAATGACTTTAGAAAGAAAAAACTAACTCAGTACTATAAAATGTTATGGGGCTAAAGCAGAAGGCTTTTCATCCCAACTTGTTAATTTAAAAACATATTTATATATTTAAGCACATATTTCCAGTGTAAAACTAATAAGCTTAACCCTATTAAAAGCAGAGTACAGAGTTAACAGTGAAGTCTCAACTGAGGAGGCTTAAATGACTGAGAAGCATGGAAAGAACTGTTCAACATCCATAGTCGTCAAAAAATGCAAATCAAAAAACACTGAGATTCCACCTCAAATCAGTCAGAATGGCTAAGATCAAAAACTCAGGTGACAGCAGATGCTGGTGAATTTGTGGAGAAAGGGGAACAGTTTTACATTGCTGGTGGGATTGCAAGCTGGTACAACCACTCTGGAAACCAGTCTGGTGGCTCCTCAGAAAATTGGAAATAGTTCTTTCTACCTGAAGACTCAGCTTTACAATTCATGGGCATATACCCAAAAGATGCTCTAAAATATAACAAGGACACATTCTCCACTATGTTCATACCAGCCTTAGTTATATTAATTCCTCTTTCAACAAAGGAATGGATAGAGAAAATGTTGTACATAAGCACAATGGAGTTCTACTCAGCTATTAAAAACAATGATTCCATGAAATTCACAGACAAATGAATGGAACTTGAAATTATCATCCAGAGTAAGGTAACCCAGTCATAAAAGAACAATCATGGTATGTATTCACTGATAAGTGGATATTAGCCAAAAAGATACAGCTCACAGACCATATGAAACCCAAGAGAAAGAAAATCACACAAAGTGTGGATGCTACAGTACTACTCACAAGGGGAAAGAGAATAATCTCTGGGAAGTAGAAGAGGAAGGGATATGGAATAGAAAGAGGAAGGTGATGGAAAAGGGGGTCAGTTCAGATATGGGATGAGATGGGGGCAAAGTACAGAGTGTCAGACATTTGACAATCGGTGTGTAGCAGTGGGGGGAGGAGAACTGGGAGTAGCCACTAGAAAGTCCCAGATGCCAGGGAAGCAAGATGTTCCCAGGACCCAACAGGAAGGGCTTTAGCTGAAATACCCAACAAAGGAGAGATAGAACCTGTAGAGACCATATCCAGCAGGGAGGCATGGGCCCCAGTTGAGGAATGGGGCCATACACACACCTCAAAATTATTAATCCAGAGTTCCTTCTGTCAAAAGGAAATGCAAGAACAAAGAGTGAAGCAGAAACTGAAGGAAAGGCCATCTAGAGACTGCTCCACCTAGGGATCCATCCTATTTGCTGATACCAAACCCAAATACTTTTGCTGATGCCAAGAAGTGCTTACTGACAGGAACCTAGTATAGCTGTCCCCTGAGCTGAACAAATACAGATGCAGATGTATACAGCCAACCATGAGACTGAGCATGGGAACCCCAATGGGGAAATTAGAGCAAGACCATAGGAGCTTAAGGGGTTTGCAACCTTATAGGAAGAACAACAATATCAACCAACCAGAAGCCCCAGAGCTCCCAGGGACTAAACCACCAACCAAAGAGTACACAGGGGTATCCATGGCTCCAGCTGGATATGTAACAGAGGATTGCCTTATCTGGCATCACTGGGAGGGGAGCCCCTTGGTCCTGGGGCTTGATGACCCAGGATAGGGGAATGCTAGGCCTCTGAGGCAGGAGTGGGTGGTTGGTTGGGGAAGCATCCTCATAGAGGCAGTGGAGAGTGAAGAAAGGATAAGAGTTTGTAGAGGAGAAAATTGGGAAGGGGGATAACATTTGAAATGTAAATAAATACAATAACCAATAAAATAATTTCAAAAAAATAACTGATAAGCTTTATAAACAACACAGTTTCAGACAACTAATTTCTTAAATAATTCCATTGTCAATAGACACTTGGTTTTTAAAGTTGCTGAGAAGGAGCTGAAGACAGGAAATCGAAGGAGGAAAACAGTGTAATTATGTTTCAATTGAATGTATTTTAAAAAATAAAAATGACTCTTTGAGGACACAAGGTAAAAAGAAACCCTCATCCACTCATGGTGGAAGTGCAAATTTGTAGAGCCTTTATGGAAAGCAGTGTGGTTGTTTTCAGGATACTGGAAATAGATCAACCTCACGATCCAGATGTACAACTCTTGGGCACATACACAAATGGCATTCTATTAGAGAATAAAATCAAGGTGCAGCTGTCTAGGAAAGTCTAACAGGAATGCAAATGCTGCCAATATGTCACCTGAGCTACGGAAATAAAGACGGCACAGCACAAAGGGAAATATGCCAATGTATTACCAACTAAAGTAGGTATATAAGATGCAAAAGGTTCAATTAATATACTTAACATACTGGTCATAATTACTGGCCATAGGATATTATTGAAGTATAAACATGTACAGATGTAAGTGCATAATTAAAGTGCAGGAAATTTTCAAAAAAAAAAATCATTCTTACTTTAACCTTTCTCATGTAATGAAGAGCTATAGAGAATGAGACTGCAAGAAAACTTACCTGAGAAGATATTGTGTTGACTTAAGAGGAGTGAGTCCTCATAGTCCAAAATTATACTCTTTCTGTCATGTACAGAAGTAGTGGTAGATAAAGTTATTATTTTAATACTAATAAGAAACTTTTTATCAATATACTAAATTCTTAAGGTTATTTTTGAAAGTAAACATTTTGCCATACCCTTCAAATGTATAAGCGCTAAATGGTTTTTTACACTTGAAATGGTTTTCTCATTGAAAAAGTGAACAAAATGAATGGGTATTGATTCAAGGATACTACAGTTCAAATCATCTAGATTATTTTGGCAGTATTGAAAGTGCCCTGATACTAGAAGGAGTCCCAAATCTCCTTGTTCTGGGACAGTGTTTCTCTTAGGCTCCTAACTTAAGGTTCCAAAAGTCAGGATTTTACCATTTTATTTGTCCAGATGACTATGAAAATTTCACCACCTAAAAATACGTACATAAGTAGTAAAGCAGTATATAATTGGCTTTTCAATCTTGAGCTGATTAGAATCCTAAATGAAATTCACTGTGTAATCCATCAATGGGCTTATTATCCAATTCTGCTGTACTAGACATTGTAGCCACTGAACTAGAGAGTCAGCCCAAGGTGAGAACACTAGACATAGATTGCTCTCTTGCTCTTCTTCCTTTAGCCAACAAGGAAACTGAGCCAGAAAAGTGTTGTCATACTGATCCTGAGTCTTGTTGCTTACTCTCCACTTATATGGAAACAATTATTGTTCATACATTCATAAGCATACTGATGAGATGCAATGGAACTTATTAAGTACAGTTAATACAATTGGCATTCACAGAATTATATTTAGTGTCTTCATTCTGAGGCAGAGTTGGAAAATATCCTGAACTCTTGAGGTACAGACTCAAGTGTCTTGAGAAATGTTTCTTAATACAGAAAGAGCCACTTCCTGACACCTCCTTCCGAAAGGTGATAGGGATCTGTCACAACACAAAGTGTACTACGAGCATGATTTAAAGTAGAAAAATAATTGTGTACAGATTACTATAAAAGAAAGAAAACATCTCTGGCCTCTCTCTGAAAGTTATCAGATCCATTTGATAATTCAGTATATCCACAAAAACTGACAACAGAAAGCAAAGACTCCTCTGAATAACTGCCTGCCATGGTCTTCTAGGATAATGGAATGCTTTGAATATGTGATAATAAGATTCAGATACTTAGCTATGGGTGTAGGGTAATTTTAAGTCTTGGTTGCCAGATCACAGTACTTTTTAAAAGGGAGAAATTTTGACTTTACAAACACATGGGCATGTGGACTACCCAGCTCTCATGCCTCCATGATTACTATGGTACTCAGAGATCATAATCAGTAGGTCCAACCTGATAGTCAAAATTAACACCAGAGCAAGAGGCAGACTTAATAGCACCAAATCACTGTGAACAAAAGATTACTAAGTTTTCATGTCTGGCACAGCCATGTGACATATGTAAGAGGTTTTTATATCCTCAAACTTTGGAACTTGTTACATGGTTGGGCACTCAGAGAGTAGGATGGATAAAATATTTCCCATAAGAAAATAAGAGGACTTTCTTTTGAACTACAAACTTTAAGAGGCAAATAAATAATTCATAAAACAAAATTATGTACCATGCATGGCTTTTACAGTTGTAATGAACTGTGAACCATAGTAGGCTTAGATCTTCAAAGATAAAGATCACCCCGTTCTTCAAAAGAGAGGCTAGGGATGAAGCTCAGTGGCAGATCATATGCCTAGTACATTCAGATCTCTTAGTGTGATTCCAAGAATCACCATAAATCAGTCCTGATATAAAGTCTCCTGCACCCATTGCTGCTTCAGACTAATTTGTCCCTCTGCATACCCTTTGGCGGGAGCAGTTGACTAAAATGGTTCTATTTCAAAAGTATTTAAATAATGCATTCTTATCTTGTATAAAATACATTAGTAAATATTTCATGCCAAAATTCAGTGTTAATTAGCATTTTGACATGTATGCTTACACTTTGCGTTTCCCTGCCACGGCATACTGAAGTGCACTCCATCCAAATGAGTCCTTCAAGGAATGATCAACACCTTTCTCCAGTAATTGCTCAACAATGGCTTCAGAATCACATTGAACTGCATACATGAGTGCTGTTCTAGAATGACAGAGACAATACAATTATTTAAATACTGAATATAATGTATTTTACCAATTTGATGTATTTAAGCACTGAACATAATATATTTTACTAAGTTAATGTATGACTGATGTGTATGTAGAATTAACCATTTGCTAACCAGATTTAAGAATCTTAAAAGCCCAGATTTCAGATTTGTAAACTGTCTATAGGCTAAAGAAAGAAAACAAGTGAAAACTTAATTGGCCCACAGTGTGATTTTTATAGGAGAATGCCTATTTTAATTTGTTTATTGTGAATAACTATGTGAAGAACCTTTATTATAAGTATAGAAAGATTTATATGTAAAAGAAAGCCATTTTCTTCCTACTCTAATCTACACTGTCAAATAAGGAATAGCTCTTTGCATAAAACCATAGTAGTAGTGTTATAAAATAGTATTAATGATAAAAAATACATGGCATAGTACTTTCAATTACTTACTCTAGTAAGCATTGAACTAAGTGCCACTACATAAGTTCGCAACCATCATTCAAGTTGGTTTTTCATCTCTACACAGAATAAAAATGTATTTGGAGGTTAAAGACTGTTCATAAGGTAGAATGACTAGAAACTGGAAAATTTAGAACTAACACTGTCTTGTATCACTAAGGAATTCTCTACCACTCACATATCATTTATCTTCATTGAAGTTTATTCAATTAAAACTTTTTTCTTTAATTGATATGAGCTAATGAAACTACAAATACTTATTTTTATAAAAAGCAACATTAACAGTATATGGTAATGATGGTCATTTGGGAAAGACCTGATATAAGTATTATTCAAAGAAATAAATTTAAAGCAGGGAATCATGCAACTTGATTCTTACCTTTATTCATCTTAAAAAATTAAAATAAAGTGATTTTGAATTTCCTGATGAATCAGTAATTTTACTTATAGTTCAATTTTTTTGTAACAGTTACATGAAGTCTTTCAGCTCATAAAAGGTCATATGAAGACAAAATATTATTGTAAAGGAAAAAACTCTCATTATAGCAGGAAATATAAACCTATATGTATAGGTAGATGATAGATAGATAGATAGATAGATAGATAGATAGATAGATAGATAGATAGATAGATAGGGTAGATATAGATATATAGATTTAATTCTTTGCTATATAAATAATAAATGCATATTATTATAATCACTTCATAAAATAGATATATTTAATTTAATTTATGTTTTGTTGATACTTTCAAGTATATTCCTATAATGACTTTCATCTGAGTGATTTTTATTATTCTAGACATCAGTCATGTTTTAAAAGTCAAAGTAAAGTACCTTTGATAATCATCTTGGGCATGAATATTTGCACCATTTTTTATTAAATATTCTACCATGAGGAGTTTCCTTTCTCGGAGTGCCAGCAGAAGAGGTGTAAACCCATCCTGTAATTAAATAAATTAATAAATCACAATACTGCATATTCCATAGCTAAACTGAATAGTATATATCTAGCCCTGTGAACAGAAAACTTACTACAGACTAGAGGCAAGTAATCTTTTCCTTATTAGCCTAATGCACATTCTCATGTTTCTCAGCATTGCAATGCTTCAGCCCTGCCTATACCTGTCAGAAGACCTCTAGTCTACTCTCAACCTGATGTGAAACATTAGTCCCATAATCAATATGTTCCCATGGACCTATGGTTCTCATCACAGCATCTGTCATTATATAATATGAAATTATGTTACTGTTCCCCTCTAATGAAAATCTTCTGAGAGTTTATCTCAAGAAACCTGGAAAAATACACATTAGCAAAGGTTTTTATTCCTTTGGTGCATGTGTGAGCTAAAATTTTTTGTGTGTCAGAAGTTCATCTACATTTCAAAATACATTTATGTGGCAGATGCACCATTTCCCAACAGAAAAATTCAATTAAGCATTATGAGAAAATTGTGGCATATTCCAGCCATTAAAAATTTATTTCTGTCTTCCAGTTTGAACCTGCACCTAGAGCAGACCTAGTGCACTGGCTCTGCACCCACTCCTACAACACTTAAATGAAGCCCAACTCCCAGGTGCTCTGAAACACACAGGATCACAGATGAGGCTACAACATCTGCCTCTACACCCATAGTTAACTGGGATCCCTGGGATCCAAGGACACAGGAATCCCCACCGGCCAGTGCCACCGGTTCCTTCAGGTTTGAATCTGCACCTGGAGCAGACCTGGGGCACTGGTTCTGTACCTACTCCTACAACACCCAGAGGGAGCCTACCTCCCAGGTGCTTTACCAAGGCCAGAATCACATAATTACAGGACCACAGGATCACAGGATCACAGGTACTCTGGCA
>JADRCD010211869.1:0-13197 GCA_019843815.1 Montemys delectorum | reverse complement strand
GTCCAGGATCACAGGAGCACAGGATCACAGAAGAAGCTGGACTACCAGGAGATTGGACACAGCCAAAATCACTGTAGTTCTGACACAATGAAGATCACAATTGAAGCCACAACATCTTTCGCAGCACCCAGCATAACTAGGATACCCACAGGAACCAGGGAATCCCTGGTATCCTGCAACACCCACCCAGCCAGAGCTATGAGTTCCCTCCAGCTTGAAACTGTGTTTGGAGCAGACCCAGGGCTCTAGCTTCCGAACCACTCTGAGAACACCCAGAGAAAATTTGACTCCCAGGAGGTCTGGTACAACAGAATCTCAGGAGCTTGGTCACACTCTGGATTGCCATTACTTCAGGATCGCAGAGGCGGCTGACTCCCAGGAGTTCTGACACACCTAGAATGTCAGATAACAGGATCACAGGATCCCAGAATCAAGGGATCACAGAGAGAGCTGGACTCCAAGGAGTTCTGACACAACCAGGATCACAGGAGTGACAGAGTCCAGTCAGAGACAGAGTCCAGTCAGAGACAGCAAGAGCAAGAAGCACTAGAGATAACCAGATGTTGAGAGGAAAGCATAAGAACATAAGCAAAAGAAACCAAGGATACTTGACATCATCAGAATCCAGGTCTCCCACTACAGCAAGTCCTAGATACCCCAACAAGGTATTCAGAAAGAAAAGCAAGATTCAGATTTTAAATATCATCTTATGATGATGATAGAGGACTTTAAGAAGGACATAAATAACTACCATAAAGAAGTAAGGAGAACACAGGTAATCAGTTAGAAGAACTTAATGAAAAAATACAAAAATCCCTTAAAAATTACAGGAAAACATAACCAAACAGGTGAAGGAATTGAAGAAGTCATCCATGATCTGAAAATGGGGATAGAAACAATGAAGAAATCATAAAGGGAGACAACCCTGGAGTTAGAAAACTTAGAAAAGGGATCAGAAGTCATAGATGCAAGCATCACCAACAGAAGACTTGGGTATATAACATACCATAGAAAACATTGACGAAACAGTAATATATATATATATATATATAATATATATATATATATATGCAAAATGCAAAAAGCTCCTAAAAGAAAACATCCAGGAAATCCAAGAACACAATGAGAAGAACAAACCTAAGGATAATAGGTATAGAAGAGAGTGAAGATTCCCAACTTAAAGGGCCCGTAAATATCTTCAACAAAATTATAGAAGAAAACTTCCCTAACCTAAAGAAAGAGATGCCCATGAACATACAAGAAGCCTACAGAACTCCAAATAGACTGAACAGGAAAAGAAATTTCTTCCATCACATATTAATTAAAACACCAAATTCACAAAACAAAGAAAGAATACTAAAAGCAGTAAAGGAAAAGGTCAAGTAACATATAAAGGCAGATCTAAAAGAATTACACCAGACTTCTTAACAGTGACTACAAAAGCCATAAGATCCTGGGCAGATGTCATACAGACCCTAAAAGAACAAAAATGTCAGCAGATGATACTCTACCCAGCAAAACTCTCAATTACCATAGATGGATAAACCATGAAATTCCATGACAAAACCAAATCTACACAATATCTTTCCACGAATCCAATCATAAAAAGGATAATAGATGGAAAACTCCAACACAATGAGGGAAACTATACCTTAGAACAAGCAAGAAAGTAATCTTCTTTCAACAAACCCAAAATAAAATAGCCACACAAACATAATTCCACCTCTAACAACAACAACAACAACAAACAAACAAACAAAAATAAAAGCAGAAAGAAACAATCACTTTTCCTTAATATCTCTTAACATTAATGGACTCAATTCCACAATGAAAAGACAAAGACTAACAGACTGGTTACATAAACACCCAGCATTTTTATTAGATATTTTCTTTATTTACATTTCAAATGTTATCCCCTTCCCAGTTTCCCTCCCTCCCAGAAACACTCTCTCACATCCTCCCTCCCCCTGCTTCTGAGAATGTTCCTCCACCCAACCACCCACTCCCACCTAGCCACATTTTGCTGCATAAAGGAAATGAATCTCAGTGACAAAGAAAGACACTAACTCAGAGTAAAAGGCTGGGATTTTTTCCAAGCAAATGGTCCCAAGAAACAAGCTGGAATAGCCATTCTAATATCAAATAAAATCAAATTTAAAAAAAAATGAAGGAGCAGGGCGGTGGTGGTGCACGCCTTTAATCCCAGCACTTGGGAGGCAGAAGCAGTCGGATTTCTGAGTTTGAGACCAGCCTGGTCTACAGAGTGAGTTCTAGGACAGCCAGGGCTATACAGAGAAACCATGTCTGGAAAAAAAAGGAAGGACACTTCATACACATCAAAGGAAAAATCCACTAAGATGAACTTTCAATTCTGAACATCTATGCTCCGAATGCAAGGGCATCCACATTCATAAAAGAAACTTTACTAAAACTCAAAGCACACAGTGCATCTTACACAATAATAGTGGGGGGCTTCAATACCCAGTCTCATCAATGGGTAGATTATGGAAATAGAAACTAAACAGAGATGCAGTGAAACTAACAGAAGTTATGAACCAAATGGATTTAACAGATATCTATAGAATATTCCGTCCTAAAACAAAAGAATATACATTTTTCTTAGCACCTCATGGTACTTCCTCCAAAATTGACCATGTAATAGTTAAAAAATCATATCAGATTTGAAAAATCAACAGATATGAAAGGATTGAAATCATGCCATACATCCTATCAGAATACCTCGGACTAAGGCTGTCTTCAATAATAAGAGAAACAACACAAAGCCCACATATACATGGAAGTTGAACAATGCTCTACTCATGATAATTAGTCAATTAATAAAGTAATAAAGAAAGAAATGAAAGACTTTAGAATTTAATGAAAATGAAGGCAGAGCATACCCAAAACTTATGAGAAAGAATGAAAGCAGTATAAGAGGAAAACTCACAGCTCTGAGTGCCTCCAAACAGAAATTGGAGAGAGCATAGCCTAGAAGCTTGACATGACATCTGAAAACTCTAGAACAAAAAGAACCAAATACACCAACAAGGAGTAGATGGCAGGAACTAATCAAACTCAGAGCTGAAATCAAGCAAGTAAGAAACAAAAAGAACTATACAAAGAATCAACAAAACTAGGAGCTGGTTTTGAGAAAATCAACAAAATAGATAAACCCTCAACCACACTAAATAGAGGGCACAGAAACAGTATCCAAATTTAAAAATCAGAAATGAAAGGGAGACATAACAAGAGAAACCAGGGAAATTCAAAAAATCATCAGATACTATTACAAAATCCTGTACTCAACCAGAAAATCTGGATGAAATGGAAAAATTTGTAGATAGATACCAGGTACCAAAGTTAAATCAGGATGAGATAAACCATGTAAACAGTCCCATAGCCACTAAAGATGTAGAAGCAATCATTAAAAGTCTCCCAACCAAAAGAAGCCCAGGGCCAGGTGGGTTTAGTGTAGAATTCTATCAGACATTCAAAGAAGACTTAATTCCAATACTCTTCAAAACATTCCACAAAACAGAAACAGAAGGAACACTACCCAATTTGTTCTATGAAATATATATATATATATAGATGTATATATATATAGATTATGTATATATATATATATATATATACTTATACAAACACCACACAAAGACTCAACAAAGAAAAAGAACTTCAGAACAATTTCCCTTATGAATATCGATGCAAAAATACTCAATAAAATCCTCACAAACCGAATCCAAGAACACCTCAAAACAATCATCCATCATGATCAAGTAGGCTTCATCCCAATAAAGCAGGGATGGTTCAATACAGGAAATCCATGAATGTAATCAATTATATAAACAAACTCAAAGAATAAGACCACATGACCATCTCATCAGATGCTGGAAAAGTGTTTGACAAAATTCAACAACCTTCATGGTACAAGACTTGGAAATATCAGGAATTCAAGCCCCATAACTAAACACAGTAAATCAATATACAGCAAACCAGTAGCCAACATCAAACTAATTGTAGAGAAACTTGAAACAAACCCACTAATATCAGGGACTAGACAAGGCTGCCCAATCTCTCCCTACCAATTCAGTATAGCACTACACATCCTAGCCAGAGCAATTAGAAAACAGAAGGAGGTCAAAGAGATACAAATTGGAAAGGAAGAAGTCAAAATATCACTTTTTGCAGATGATATGAAAGTATACTTATAGTGACCCTAAAAATTCCAGCAGAGAACTCCTCAATCTGTAAAACAACTTCAAAAAAGTGGATGAATATAAAATTAACTCACACGAATCAGTAACCTTCCTCTACTCTAAGGATAAAGAGGCTGAGAAATAAATTAGAGAAACAACAACCTTCACAGTAGTCATAAATAATATAAAATATTTTGGTGTGACTCTAACCAATCAAGTGAAAGATCTGTATGACAAGAACTTCAAGTCTCTGAAGAAAGAAATCAAAGATTTTAGAAGATAGAAAAATATCCTATGCTCATGAATTGGCAGGATCAACATAATAAAAATGGCCATCTTGCCGAAAGCAATCTACAGATTCAATCCAATCCCTATGAAAATTCCAACTCAATTCTTCATAGAGTTAGAAAAAGAAATTTGCAAATACATTAGGAATAAAAAACAGGATAGCAAAAACTATTCTCAACAATAAAATAACTTCTGGGAGAATGGCCATCCCTGACCTCAGGCTGTATTACAGAGCAATAGTGATAAAAAAAAAATGTATAGTATTGACACAGAAACAAGCAGGTAGATTAATACAACATAATGGAAGACTCAGAAATGAACCCACAAACCTATGGTCACTTGAACTTTGACAAAGGAGCTAAAACTATCCAGTGGAAAAAAGGCAGCATTTTCAACAAATGGTGCTGGTTCAACTGCTTACCAGCACATAGAAGAACGCCAATCAATCCATTCTTATCTCCTTAAACAAAACTCAAGTCCAAGTGGATCAAGGACCTCTACATAAAATCAGATACACTGAAACTAACAGAATAGGAAGTGAGGAAGAACCTCAAACATATTGTCACAGGGAAAAAATATCCTAAACAGAACACCAATGGCTTATGCTCTAAGATCAACAATAGACAAATGGGACCACATAAAATTGCAAAGCTTCTGTAAGGCAAAGGATACAGTCAATATTACAAAATGTCAACCAACAGATTGGGAAATGATCTTTACTAATTCTACATCTGATAGTGGGCTAATATTCAATATATACAAAGAACTTAAGAAATTTGACTCTAGAGAAGCAAATAACTTTATTTAAAAAATGGGGTACAGAGCTAAAAAAAAAATCCTAACTGAGTAATATCAAATGGCCAAGAAGCACCTAAAGAAATGTTCAACATCATTATTCATCATGCAAATGCAAATCAAAACAACTCTGAGATTATACATCACACTAGTCACAATGGCTAAGATCAAAATCTTATGTGACAGCAGATGCTGTCAAGGATATGGAGAAAGAAGAACACTCTTACATTGCTGGTGAGATTGAAAACTGGTGCAACCACTCTGGAAATCATTCTGATGTTCCTCAGAAAGTACTACCTGAGGACCCAGCTATACCACTCCTGGGCATATACTCAAAAGATGCTCCAACATATAACAAGGACACATGCTCCACTATGTTCATAGCAGCCATATTTGTAATAGCTAGAAATTGGAAAGAACCCAGAGGTTCTTTCAACAGAGGAAAGGTTACATAAAATGTGGTACATTTACACAATGGAGTACTACTCAGCTATTAAAAACAGTGATTTCATGAAATTCATTTGCAAGTGGACGGAAGTAGAAAGTATCATCCTGAGTGATGTAACCCAGTCACAAAAGAACACACATGGTATTTACTCACTGAAAAGTGAATATTAGCCCAAAATTTTGGAATACTTAAGTACAATTCACAGACCACATGAAACTCAAGAAGTGTGGATGCTTCAGTCCTACTTAGAAGAGTGAACAAAATACTCACAGGAGGAAATACAGAAACAAAATGTGGAGCAGAGACTGAAGGAAAGGCCATCCAGAGACTTCCCCACCTGGGGAATCCATATACAGTCACCAAACCCAGACACTATTGTGGATGCCAAGAAGTACTTGCTGAAAGGAGCCTGATATAGCTGTCTCCTGAGAGGCCCTGCCAGAATCTGACAAATATAGAGGCAGGTGCTTGGACCCAACCATTGGACTGAGTACGGGATTCCAATGGAGGAGTTAGAAAAAGAAATAAAGCAGGTCCAGGGGTTTACAACCCCATAGGAAGAATTACAATATCAACCAATCTGACCCCCCCAGAGCTCCCAGGGAGTAAACCATCAACCAAGGAGTACACATGTAGGCATCCATGGCTCCAGCTGCATATGTAGCAGAGGATGGCCCTGTCAGACATAAATGGGAGGATAGGCCTCTGGTCCTGGGAAAGCTTTATGCCCCAGTGTAGGTGAATTCCAGGGTAGGGAGGCAGGAGTTAGTGGGTAGGTGGGGGAGTATTATCATAGAATCAGGGGGAGGGAGGATGGGATAAGGAGTTTCCTGAGGGGAAAGCAGGAAAAGGGATAACTTTTGAAATTTAAATTAATAAATTATCCCATATGATTTCTGAAATACTGTTTAACAGATCTTCTATGAGGAAAACATTAGCAACAGCAGAAGATGTTTAAAACACATAATTCTCAGAACTTTGTAAGAATGTAGAAATTTACAGAGGACACAGAAGCAGCCCTACTTGATTTATTATTGAGGATGGACCCAGGTTGACAATGTCAACATCTTGCTTCAAAGAGGTCACCAAAATAATGGACTTAAAACTAGCAATACCTCAAAGAGGCTTTCGAGGTTAACTAAAAATTGATCCTGTCCTTTTAGAATAGGACAACTTTCTTAGAGTTTAGAAAGCCTAATACATCGTGTTAAAAATGTTTTAATTTAAATTTTTTGATAAGTTCCCACATGAGAACTATATTTATTAATATTCCTGCATTCCTTTCAACTCCCTTTGTGCTCCCACTCCCTCTCAAATTTATGATGTCATCTTTATTGAGGACACACGCATGTATATATACAACCTAATAATTCCATTTAATGTCACCCCCTCTCTCTATCTTCATGTCTCCTTGTCTTTGTCTTTCTTACTCATTCTGTTTCTCTGTCTCTTTTGGTATGTTTATGAATGTGTGCTTATGGCTGGATATTGTCAATGAGTAACCCATCAGAGAGTTTATCCCTGGAGAAATATGTATTCTTCTCTCCTCAACCATAGCTAGCAGGCAACTCTTTATTTATCAGTGGTTCTCTTGAAGTTTTCCCCATCAGTGTTTGCATGCCAAATTATGATTTTATCTTGTGTAGGCAACCATATTATTGATATTTCATAGGTTCAATATCGCTTTCATATCCAGAAGACACCATCTTGCAATAGGCATCCTGGTCTCTGAACCACACAGTCTTTTAGACTCCTCTTCCTTAATGTTCCATGAATCTTCCTTATGTATGGTAGTTATATCACAGAGGTACCAATTGTGGATAGACACCCATAGCCTTTTAGTGACTGTGTTTTCACCACTTGTTGATCTTTATTATACTCTCAGCCTGCTGCTTTCTATCACCACGGCATCTAAGTCCAAGTTACTGCATGACTATAGTGTTCTAAATTTAGGGCATACACATCACTGCAATTGAGCTTTTAGTGATAGATAAGGCATTATCCCTAATTTATATTTTTGCTTAGAATAACAACAATGGCAGGATAAGTTATGGGTAGAGAAAGGAGACATCCAGAGGGTCAGGAAAATGAATAGAAATATGTAGCAATGAGGGGTAGGGAACTGGCAGGCAGCCACTAGAAGGTCCCAGATGCCAGAGAAACAAGAGTTTCTCAGGATGCAGCAGGGATGTTAGCCAAAATACCCAACAAGGGGAAGAGAGAACCTGTACAGACCACCTCTAGTAGATAGGCATGGCTACCATTTGAGGGATAGGGCCACCCACCATCTCAAAACTTTTAACCCAGAATTGTTCCCATCTAAAGCAAATGCAGGGACAAAAAAATGGAGCAGAGACTAAAGGTAAAGGCATCCAGAGACCACCCCACCTAGGTATCCTTCCTGTCTGCAGACACCAAACTCCGACACTATTGTTATTCCCAAGAAGTACTTGCTGACAGGAGCCTGGTATAGATGTCCCCTGAGAAGCTGTGTCAGCATCCGGCTAATACAGATGAAGATACTCACAGTCAACCATCAGACTGAGCCCAGAGATCCAATGGAAAAGTTAGGGAAAGGACTGAGGAGAAGGGAGTTGCAACCCCATAGAAAGAATGACAATATTAACTAATTGATCTCCCCAGAGCTCGCAGGGACTAAACCATCAACCAAAGAGTACACATGGCTGTGTCCATGGCTCCAGCTACATTGTAGCAGAGTACTGTCATATCTGGCATCAATGGAAGGGAAGGCCTTTGGTCCTGTGGAGGTCCTGTGGAGGAGGATGGAAGATGGGTGAGGCTGGAGAGAGTGGGAAAATGGAGGAGAATTCTCTTAAAGGCAAAGGGGTGGGGGAGATGGGATGGGAAGTTTGTCAGGGGGAGACCCTGAAGGGGAACAACACTTAAAATGTAAATGAATAAAATAACCAATAACAAAGAATACTTGAAATTCTAAATTTGGAAAATTAGCCCTACATATGATACTTTTAAAGCATTTAGCACTTCAAATACTTTGTAATTCAATTTGTAAAATCATTACCCTTGTAGTTTCTTCAATTTCTGCTCCATATTCAAGAAGACTGGCAGCAATATCTGGATTGTCAACATATACTGCCTGATGTAGTGCTGTTTCTCCACTGGAATCTTTACAATTGGGATCTGCTCCATTATCAAGGAGAACAGAAACAATCTTTGTCTCCCAGCTTTGTACAGCCTGTAGAAAACATTGTCAATTCAAAGAATTTGACATAAGCTTTCCTCAGCTTTCTTCATGATTTATATTTAAGTGATAATAATTTTCCTTTCATTCTAATCATTCAGATCAAATTCATTCTTGAAATTGAAAATTTTGAACTACCTTCATTAATGGTGTGGACTTTTGATCATCAAGGGCATTTATCATGCAGTCATTATATAATAAGAACTGAACCAGATGCAGATGACCATAAAAACATGCGAAGTGCAATGCAGTTCTGTGGGAATGAGAGGCAATTTAATGAAACTATACTGTAGGGTACTATGTCAACATACAGAGTCACTTATGTATTTGCAAATATTACATGACATTTAAGTTCTCTGACCCATAAACCATAAATATTTAACTTTATTCTAAAATATTTTCATTTTGCTCTTATTATTTACTGTATTAGAACAATTTGCTATTCAGAAATTTTGTGGCAGTATGAATAAAACCCATAGCTGTTGCAGCCTAGATGAGTGCTTTGTCACTGAGCTAGGGAACCAAGAACATCCTATTTGAACAGAAGGAACATAGCCATTGCATTGAACTCCTATTGAATTTTCATTCTGCTCTAAGATCCATGTTCAATCAACTATTATCCAGCCTTTGTGTTATAATCTCTTTTTCCATGAAATAAGAATTAAAAGAAGTACTTCCCTTCTGTCAAATTAGGATGCATCAATAAGAACCTTTGCAACAAATGATAACTGGATTCACTAGATGAGTGACTACTGAAGAAATGACAAAGGAACCACAAAGGGAGATTTTTAGCAGGACCACATGGCAATGGTTCCCTTTCTTAGTGTACTGGTGAACCACAGCCTGTTTTTTTTTTAAAAAAAACAAACAAACAAACAAACAAATGAATAAATCAATAACCTTTGCAACTATTTGGAAAAAAATTCTTGAACAACTTGCTATCTATTAGATATTAATATTATTACTGTTAACACTAACAAATATATTTCAGTTTAGTCTTAGTTCCATTATAACTAGTTTTGCAAAAATATCAAAGACTATATATTACACAGATGCTAAGATAATACCTTTAAGACTTAAGACAAGCTGGGCAGTGGTGGCGCACGCCTTTAATCCCAGCCCTTGGGAGGCAGAGGCAGGCGGATTTCTGAGTTTGAGGCCAGCCTGGTCTACAGAGTGAGTTCCAGGACAGCCAGGGCTACACAGAGAAACCCTGTCTCGAAAACCAATAATAAAGACTTGAGAAAATATGTTTAAATGTAAGCTCCTGCTGTGTCAGCCTCCAGGTAACCTGCATCGTAGCTACAACATGATATCAAGGCTGAGAGTCTCTGCTCATATTTTAATTAATCTAAAACTGGATTGTACTTAAACTCATAATATAAAACAATTGCCAACAATTCTTAATACACAAGGTAAAACGCCATCGTGCAATCCATAGTGTTTTGAAACTATGTTAAATGTGACATATATGCACAGTATTCTTAGTCTTTACCAGGAGTTTATAAAAAGAGCTAGTTATGAAAAGTATTATAGATAAAAACCGTGAAAAATATCAACAGCAGCATCTAAATGTACAGAAAATGTTGCTTTAATTTGTTAAGAAACTTTAAGTAAAAGGAAACTGGAGGTTTACATAAGTAAATATGGCTCTTTTTTGACAATAGTTAAATTCATACAATACACAGAAATTAGATATCTACTATGCCTAATGTCAGTATCTCATAGCAATTTGGGAAGGGAGATTGTTGATTTTTAAATCACGAAACTTCCAGAAAGCTTTATCTGACTTCATCAAAAATTAAGTAAAAATGTCAAAAGTAACTTGAAAATAACATGGAGCTTGTCAGCAAATGGTTTTAGGAAAATTGTAGCTGATTGTGGCAGTGTTGAATAAGCCTTAAGAAATATATGAAGTAATAAGTGAAGAAGCTGAAGATAAATATGGGAAATCTACTGAGATGTAAAGATGATGCCTGTAGTACTGAATAATAACAAGGAAATGAAAGGAGCCAAGGAGCGTACAGCTTTGAAGTTTAGATTATTGCAGTGATTGTTCAATAAGGGATATAAATGTTAGTACACAATGATATAAAATTCATATTGAATTATACTTGGATAATTTTAAGATGAGGAAGATGCAGTATGAGAAACATTACTTGAATTCTACATTTTCTATAGTTCATATAACGTGGTACTTATTATATACATTGAAATTAAATCCTATTTCTTTATATTTTGATACGCTATTCCATTGTATATTCAACGAAATTTTCTTTAGAAGAACTACGGGGTGACCCTAAGCCTGCTGGAGATTCTTCTCCTGCAGAAGACCTGGACACTGGACCTCTGTGTGATCACAGGTGCCAAGAAGACTGAAGTACAGAAAGCATAGCTGGACTTTTGCTACCACTCTGGTCTTGAGTAGGTTTTACCCATCACCCTATTTCCTCATGCCTGCCATCCTTAGCGTCCAATTGCTCTCACCGTTTTCCTTTATCCTGGTCATTTATGTTAAATTTCTTCTTAGAGAGGAGATGTAGCACCACTTTGATCTTTCCCATGCACACTGCTTCATGGAATTTATTATCTGGATCATAAGGCTGGCCATACCTATCCTGACTACAGTCACAACAGGCCAAGATCGCTTTCCAGGTGCTTGGGCCATCACAAAACCCCATAGGGGTTTTCGGCTCTCTCTTAAAGCAGCCAAGCTTCCTCAAGGTAGAGAACATCTCTGTGGCCACCTCTGTGTCAGCTTAGAACTAAATAATTTTAAGAAATGTGAACTTTTAATCACAGAACTTCTAAGAGTCAAAACCTAACTCTGGGAATCCCAGAAGTGATAAGCTCTGACCAGTCAAACGAGCAGTCGTTTCTAAGCAACAATGGTAAATAAAAGCATGTGCTTTCTTCCTCAGGGTAACTGACGGTTCCTGGAGCAAAGAGTGCTCACTGCGCATGTGCAGTGTAAGCCTCGTGCTCTTCCTGGGCTTTTACTGATGCTTATCCTGCAAGGTCTTGATCTCTTATTCAAGGTTGATGTGTTCCTTAATTTCCTATAGTATTCGTCTTGGCACTTTGGAACTAGTGGTCGGGAGTGAGTGAGGGGAGTGTAATTATTCATGCTAAAATCTTTTCTTTGGATTCTTGTTTTCCTTTTTCTTTGCTCTTGGTGGTGTTGTTTTGTTTTGTTTCGTTTTCACTAAGAAATTATGGATGAATTTGCCTTTGTAGGGAAATGGAATTTCTTTGTTGAAGTTTCTCCCTGCTTGCTTCTGATTCTGTGGTCTTGGAATTTTCAATGCAGTGAAAAGCTTTAAAATTATATTCTTTTGTAAGCCGAGGAACGATACCTCAAGTCTTTTACCCTGGCGTTTGGGCAAAAGCAGACACACGCAGATATGAATAATTTTGAGGTTAGTCTACAATATGAGCCAGATCTGCCTAGTAAGACCATGTTGAAGAAAAAATAATAACATAGAACAATTTATATTTTTTAACAAAATTATAATGCAATGTATAGAGGTTAATATCCAGCCATGGCCATCGTAGTTCTAAATATCTCCTGAACAGTTGGTCGAAATATGTCCCTTGATGTCAGGAAATCTCTGCTATTATTCCATAGAACATATTTTATATGCCTTGAGTGTCTCCACACTATCTACAATACCAGATCTTCATCTTTGTTCTATGCATTTCTCTTAATGCTGTCTCCCACAGGTTCAAATATTTGAAAACTCAATCTCAAGTGTGTTGCTATTTAAGGAGATTGTGAAATTTTAGGGAGATGGAATTTTCATAGATAAAACCTGTGCCCAGAAACAGGCCTTGAATCATCATAATCTCTGCACACAGTGTTTGCTCTCTGCTTCCTGCCTATGACTAAGATGGAATCTCTGTGCTTCTGTTTCTTCTCACCATGCTTGCCAATTGCTGCTAATTATCCCCAACATGATAACCTCTTCCACCTCTGGAACGGGAAGCCCAAACGCATTCCTCCTTCCCTAAGATGCTCTGTTCACGATGTTTTATCACAGAAACAAAAAATTAACAAATCCAGTCTCTAAAGAGGAGCATCCCAAAGCTCTTGAAAGATGTGATCATTACTTTCAGATTATTAATGTCTAAATGTAATAATAAACCCACCTTGATTTCCAGCTCCAGTGTTCTTCTGCTTGATCAGTAACTGAATTTCTATGCTTAGTGTATAGAAATTTCCTTATAGAGGAATGCAATAATTTCTA
>JADRCD010211868.1:0-12922 GCA_019843815.1 Montemys delectorum | reverse complement strand
TCAGACCCACTGCAGTAACTGGGAAATGAGCTGCAACTCAGACCTACTGCAGTAACTGGAAAATGAGCTGCAACTCAGACCCACTGCAGTAACTGGGAAATGAGCTGCAGCTCAGACCCACTATAGTAACTGGAAAATGAGCTGCAGCTCAGACCCACTGCAATTGAAAAAAAAAAAGTGTCACACATGTTAGGAAGGAAGAATGTGGAGAGAATGTAAAGTTGTCTAAGTGCTTTGCCAAACTGTTTAGTAGTTCTTTAAAAGCTTAATATAGGGAGCTCAGTTCCTCCTGAGCATCGACAGCTGGTGGCTTACAGCCACTTGTAACTCCAGCTCGAAGGAATCAGATACCTTCCTTGGGTCTCCACATTCATGTGTGTACACACACACAAATACTTTTTAAAATTCTGAATACAAATGAATAATTTAAAAGGAAATAAAGTACTGGTGTATATATTATGACATAAAAGAGACTTAGAAGTATATTGTATGATTCTGTTTGTATGAAATATGAATAGACAAAAAGAAAATAAATGAGGACCGGGCAGTGGTGGTGTATGCCTTTAATCCCAGCACTTGGGAGGCAGAGGCAGGAAGATTTCTGAGTTCGAGGCCAACCTGGTCTGCAGAGTGAGTTCCAGGACAGCCAGGGATACACACAGAAACCCTGTCTTGAAAAACCAAAAAAAGGGGCTGGAGAGATAGCTCAGCGGTTAAGAGCACTGACTGTTCTTCTGAAGATCCTGAGTTCAAATCCCAGCAACCAATGGTGGCTCACAACCATCCATAATGAGATCTGATGCCCTCTTCTGGTGTGTCTGAAAACAGCTACAGTGTACTTACATATAATAAATAAATAAATCTTTAAAAAAAAAAAAAAGAAAGAAAGAAAAGAAAAAAGAAAAACCAAAAAAGAAAAGAAAAATGAGTAGCTGCCTCAGCTTGGGGGTTTCAAGAACAAATGGAAATAATTGCTAATGGGTGTAGAGGTTGGTTTTAGGGGTAATAAAATGTTCTAAAACTGATTTTTGAAAAGAAGTAGATAACTCTGAATATACTAAAATCACCAGATTATATATTTTAGTTGGGTTAACTGAATGCTATGTGAATTACACCTCAATAAGGCTGCCTTATCAAAGGAGAAAAGAAAGATCGTTGTGGTCACATTCTTGAATACCATGCTTAGGAACTAGAGGTTTATTCTACAGATTAAAAAAAAAGCAGAGCTAAAAAGGAATGGTAATGGTGAATAGATTAATTCCTGTTGAATCCTTAAAGAAGACACCATATGTGATGTTTAGAAAAGTCACTCCCATTCAAATGTGGAGAAGAGAAGGAAGTGGAGTGGGTAAGACTGAAAGCAAGTTTAAGAAACCTGTGTGATCCAAGCAAGAGCTAAGCAAGCCAGAACTGGTTGCAGTGGTGGGACAGGTCTGCAGTGTAATTTTAAGAAAATGAATGACTCAGTTGTCACACTGAGAGGTCTCTCCTTGGTTAGGAATTGACTTCACTTCCAATTTCCCCATAACAGAAATGATACCATAAGAAGCCAGGCCACACGCCATGAAGAGCATGTGCAGAACATCCGCCGCTTTCATGAATCCCTACAGCACGGGGAGGCAGTCTTGACAAGTGATGAGAAACTGACCACAATGCCTTCATCCTCCCACACCTCCATCCTGACTTCTCTCAGGTGAGAACCTGCAGTTAGAAAAGGCACAGGGACCATTGTGTGTGGCACAGGTAAATAGCAGTGGCAACATGGAATACCATTTCTGTTAATTGTCCCTTCTCTGGAAGGTCATGTGCAGTGGGGTCTCATGTGCATTAGTGTTGAGTTGGACCTCGGAGCTCCATAGACTTTCTCATGGATGAATCTCTCAGTTGGTGCCTATATTCCTTCAGAAGGCTCTGGTACTGATCAACCTATGAATCCAGGGACTTTAGCCTGTTCACCAGAACTCACTGATAGCCACCCTCACATCCACAAAGCATCGCATCATCACAACCTAGCCTCATCCTGTTCATGGCCTTATCTTCACAACCACATCTTTATTCTAGTATCTACCGCGTCATGTGTTGGTCTAGTTAGCAAAGAATCACTGTAAGAATTGAAACATTCTGTAGATCAGCTCTTGGGTATCAAGTGAAGGACTTGATTTTACAGCTAAATGGGTTTGGCCTCTAATCCTGCCAGCCCCAGTGCAGGAGATAGCCATGGCCAGATAGTGACAGTACAAGGTAATGACTGCAGCGTTTCCTATGCAAAGGCAGACAGAGAAATGAGTAATCCAAAAAGAGTTGAAACAGCGCTTGTGGGCTTTAAAAGAAGAAGCTAATAAATGTGAAGGTTATTCTGCAGAGAGAGCATCTTCAAATCCCGGAGGCACAGAGTGTGTCAAGACTGGTGAAATACTAACTGTACAGTCCAAAAAAGTTGAGCAAAAGATGCCAGGAATAGGCCAGCAAGATCCCTCGGCAGGTAGAGGCACTTGCACACAGGCCTCTCATCCTGAGTTCAGTCCCAGGATCTCACACTGCAACAGGAGAGAAACAACTCCCTAGAATTGTCCTCAGTGCATACACACACACTACATAAAAATTTAAGTACAGAGAACAGAGCAGTTCTTTAGAAGTTAGCACATGAAAGGCCTTGAATAGGCTGGAGACCCATGTGTGATCTGTAGCACAAGTATTGATGGACCTGCGTCACTAGTGAAGAAGCGCAGGGTGGCGTCAACAAGTGTGTGTGCCCTGATTCTGTGCCAGAGCCACCGAAAGAACTCCTGGGTTTGCAGGCTTTCTAAGGCTGTCCCAAGTGGACTTCAGCTTGCATTTTCCTGCTCAGGTGTTCACCTGTTCTGGATGTAGCCATGTAAATGATGTGCTGGGCACCTCCACCATTTCACAGACTGAATCCTCTAGGGATAGAACAAGGATGAGCTCTGTCATTCGGATCTGACTCAGGCTAGCTGTGGGAATCCTCCTGAGCATATTCAAGGCAGCAGACATGCCTCCCAGGTACTCATGGCCTAGCTAGAGACAGTGGATGGAATGCCAAGTAATGAAAACTGACACAACTGAGGTCATGTGCTAGAGCTGAGAGTGAAGGAATTTAGGAGGCAGGTGGCCCAGGAATTTCAAATAATAGACTTTGAAAAGAAAATCCATGAGCAACAACCTTAAAGGATGAATGCAAAGAAGAGAAAGCAGAGAGCAGCTTGACTCGTTTCATGATCTGCAGGAGTGAGAGCAGAAATGGACCAGGTTGGGACAGAGCCCATCTAGTGTCGCAGAAAAGCCTAAGACTTGCAGTCCTAGAGTCGGAATAGCCACATGCTACTTACCTAGACAGACCACTTAAATCCTCAGAGCCCGAAATTCTTTATTTGTAAAGTAATAATTACTAAGTCTGGAGAGATGGCTCAGGGGATAAGAGGACTGACTGCTCTTCCCGAGGTCCTGAGTTCAATTCCCAGCAACCACATGGTGGCCCACAATTGTCTATAATGGGATCAGATGCCCTCTTCTGGTTATATCTGAAGACAATTACAGTGTTCTCGTATACATTGAATGAATGAATGAATCTTCACCAAAAAAAGTAATAATTACTAATTTCAAGTAGCTAGCTGAGAATTACCAAGGTGGTGTTTTGAAAACAAAACCTACACAAATGAAGGTTGGTGTGACTCCTTATTGGAGAGTGGTGAGACGGAAAATGAGGTTTTTTTTAAGTCGCTCTTTCATGTTACTTGTTCATTCCATAGTCATTTGTTTTGTGCTAAGCACTATGATGGGTGGATCTAGCAGGTGTTAGAAGTTATCACTGAGTCACAGTTCATGGGGGAAAGAGATGTGAAATCAGCAGCTCAGTGACTGAGAAATACAGGAAAACCTGAGGTGGAGTCCTGGAGTCAACGTGGAGGGTCAAGGAAGGCTGGCTCACTGAGGGTCAGGAGCAACTAAGAGGTAACAGGAGTCAGGCAAAACGAGGACTGCCACAGTGACGGCTAAGGATGGCTGTGTGCCACCTGTGACGAGTGATGCTTGCTTGTCCTCTCAGCTGAGGCAGGACTAACAAGTTCCAGGACCTTGTCTTTGAAAAAATGAAATAAACACCCTAGCAAAAAGAATGGTTTCTTCTGAGAAAGTTGCTAGATATCAGAAGAACGAGTCAGACAGAGGGGACAAAGTTAGCTCTGGCAGTGGGAGGGCGAAGAGTAAATGGCAGGTAGAAGAGGATAGAAGGTCTATACAGTACTAAGCCAGGGAAGCAGTATACATCCCTGCTCAGGTGTCAGGTGAAGATTCTTGTAATGGCTATGAATGACCTCCCTCTGTCACCCTCCCCTTTCCCCAGGAAGAATCTGAGTGAGCTGGATGAGATCCAGAAGTATTTCAGCCAGAAGCTCAGCAAGCCGCTCCTGCCCTTCACCTCTCAGAGCTCACCTGCTGTTTCACAGAGCCAAGAGAGCCAGAGGGGCCCTGTGGGTGCAGGAGCCAGCCACCGAGACCCTGAGAGCCAGTGCATCCTGGAGAAATCCAGTAACCTGGTGTTGCAAGTCAGCTCCTTAATCTCAGGTAAGGCTCAGAGCTGCTTCTGCTGGTCAGCTTTGGTCAGCAGATGCCAGGTCAAAGGCCCTTTGAATGTCTACCCTCAGATAGACCTCCATGGCAGAGACAGACAACAGTTCTCACATCTTTTTTTTTCTTTGCCATCTTCCTTTAAAGGAGAGGATAGTGGTGTAGACAGGAGTGTGGGGCAAAGGAAAGAGTCCTGGACTGAGAGGCAGGAAACCCAGGTGCCTGGTTTCTGGCATCGCCTTGCTGTTGACACTGGGCATACGCTTTCCTTTCTTGGGATTTCCCCTAACCAAAACCAACAGGCTGGGATTAGATGATGGCTCCCTCAAGTTCTTTTTTTTTGTTTGTTTGTTTGGTTTTTTTTGTTTGGTTGGTTTTTTTGTTTTTTTCGAGACAGGGTTTCTCTGTGTAGCCTTGGCTGTCCTGGAACTCACTCTGTAGACCAGGCTGGCCTCGAACTCAGAAATCCGCCTGTCTCTGCCTCCCAAGTGCTGGGATTAAAGGTGTGCGCCAACACCGCCCGGCTCCCTCAAGTTCTAATCCCAGAATCCAGAGTATGTGAGTTTTTGTTTTTTGGTTGGTTGGTTGGTTGACTGATTAGCTGACTTTGAGGCAGGGTCTCACTGTGTAGTGCAGGTGGCCTGAGATTCACAGTAATCTTCCTGCATTGTCCTTCCAAATGCTGGATTACAGGCCTGTGCCCACATATCGAGAACAAAGTCTGCACACTTAAAAAGCACTGTAGAAGATTCTGGATGGCTCTATAGTTTACCTTTCCATAAAGTCCCTTACAGCAGTTCTCACTTTGCTTCCATATTGCTGTTGGTAGGTACAGGAAGGTAAAACCCTACATGGCCTGAAAGACATCTGTGTCTGCTTTGTAGTAGACTTCCACTCATTCGCCACATATCCATCACCATCTCAGCCAGGCCAGACAGTTAGTTGTCTCTGCAATCATAAACTTATACTCTGTAGTCAGCCAAAGAAACTTCTCCTAAGGAAGAAACCATTAAGATGAAACAAAAGCGGGACTTCCATTCCAGAGAACTCTCAAAATCCACGATAAGGACAGTGAGAGTAGCTCTCCCCGATTGATGGTGTCAGCAGGGATGAGGGTGAGGAGGAACTCAGTTTGCTTTAAGGGACTGCCCACCAGGAATTTGACCATGCTCCAGTGAGTATACAGGTTGGACTTGGTTTTTTTGTTTGTTTGTTTTTGTTTTTGTTTTTCCTTCTTCTTTTGGGTGTGGGGGTGTCACGAGGATGGGGGCCTGGAAGAACTGGGAAGTGAATGTGATTGGTGTGCATGACATGACATTCCCAAATAATTAATAAAAATATTATGTTGGAAAAAAGAAAGAGACTTTATCAGGATATATGTGGCTACTAATAGGAGAATCCCTTTAGAGAGATATAGTAAGAGAATAGAAGGATTAAAGCTGGCCTTGATGTCAGACTGGATTTAATGCTTACCCAGAAAGAAAATACAGATGCAACTCAGTGGCCAAACATGTGCATGCCCCTAGGTTCCCCCAAGTACCTCAGAAAGAAAGAGGGAGAGAGAAAAGGGAGTTCTTAGCAAGGAAGTAACAGAGGAAGGACTGTTTACCCAGGGAAACAGTTCAAACACAGCAAAGCCTGCCCTGTGCTCAGCATGCTTCAGGACCCAGTGGGTATAAGGGAATCATAGGGAGATCCTCTGCAGCCTGCATCTAGTGATGAGCCTTTGTGACAGACATGGGCCTTGCCCAAAGACACTCACAAGCTGATGGGGAAACAGAGCTTCATGAGGCAGTGTGTTCTCATGTTCTCATCCTCGTGGAACATGGCCACATAGTGGAGCTTTCTAACTAGTACATCTGGGCAGGCTTTCTAGAGATGTGATGAGCAAGAAGCATTGAAGATAAACTGGTTTATAAAAAGAGAATTGTTCCGAGATAGTAATTAAGACCAAAAGGCCAGGGCCAAGAAAGTCTGCCTTGCCTGTTCTGTTGACAGGTACACTCACACATAGGCACACTGTCCTCTGATGTCTGAACATGACGACTGTACTAAGCAAGGCCTTCTGTTAGTTAACCCTCTATCAGTGAGAAGTGATAGCCCTGAGCCCTGGAGATCAAATCCGTCACTAGTTTTTCTCACTTTCTCTAAATGAATCATGCAAACATGTTATTTACTATGTCTTTGTTGTTGTTGCTATTCCTTTTTTGAGATGAGATCTTGCTATGTTGCCCAGGCTAGTTCCAAACTCATAAAGTGATTCTCTTGCCTCACCTTTCAGAATAACTAAAACTGAAGGCATGAACTATTATGCCAACTTGTTTATTAATTTATCCATCCTCATTTCACCCAAAAATAGAGTTGACTAATACCCTCTCCTTAAGTTGGATTTAATACATGCACAATGCAGGGTGTGCCCATCTCTCTCAGTCTCAAGCCTGTGGAGTGGATGGTATTGGTCATATATGAAAGAAAAACAGGCTCAGAGGGGACAGTTTGCTCATGACCACAAACAAGTACAGGAACTAGACCCAAAGCCCATGTTCTTTCCAAAGTCCTGCTGCCCCATTCTTTTCTTTTGTTATGTGTTAATAAAATTTCTGTGCTTTTATTTTCCAAGTAAAATAGATAGTTTTAACAACTGTCATCGAATAGGTAAATGAGTGGATTCTCGTTTTGGTTTTAATATAGGTGATTACTGAAGTAAATGGAAGCGTGAGCATGCCCGTCAGGACCCAGCTCCCGAGAGATCTGAGCATGAGCACTTCCACAGGTGTCTCCACAACTACAAATAGATTAGATTTCAGACCTCTAATATTAGAATAAAGTACTAGAAATTGCACTGCTGTGAACATAGTTTCACTGACTCCTGGGTGAATTAACTATCATGAGGTTCGTTTAAAGTCTGATCACAAAGATACTTGAAAAGCTAGAGTCCGGTGTGGGAACCTGAGTGGTCTGCAGCCCTGCCTTATAGTAAGAGTGATATCTGTTGCTATTCAGATCTGCAGACTATCACCAGAGATTCACAAGCAGCTTTGACTTCTCACCAAGCCAGGAGTAGAAGCAGAGCAGTCACCACCCTCCCAGATGCTCAGGACACGGAAGCTGTCGGAGAAGGAAGCACCACTCCGGAGGAGCTGTTGGCAGGAGCTGCAGAGGCGAGCACAGATTCCCTGCCTCCCCCTGGTGAAGAGCCTTCAAGGGGAGGAGGGATGCTCCCTGAGTCGCTGGAGCAGACAGTGCCCATCACCAGGGTGCAGAGCAGCGATAGCACAGAGGTGGGCCCAGACTGCAGTGATGAAGACTATGAGGAAGACATTATTGAGCCCAGGACCCTAAATGAAATAACCACAGTGACAGACAAAACTAGCCCCTGGTCCAGTTTCATGTCAGACATGAGTGAGGTCCTTAGCCCTCATCCCAATGAGGTACAAAGGGAAGGCCCCTCCTGTCCTCCAGAACCTTTCTCCAGAGAGGAGCTGAAGGTCAGAAGTAGCCCTCAAAAGGCAGTCAGCCCCCAATCTGCACAGGGCTCCCCTGGCCAAAGTAGTGTTTTTGAGGTTGGAGCCTGTAAGATCAAGGATGAAGACCTTGCCTCACCCAAGCCTCAGCCTGCCCCAAGCCTAACATTCTCAGAAGCCCAAGAGAGCAGTGATTCTGTTGGGTGGTGCTCATCACAGATAAATCAGGACAAGGAGCCCATGCCAGAGATCCTTGCTGAGAGTGAGGCTTTCTCCAGTGAGTTCAGTGACTCTTCCGAGAGCTTTGAGAAGTTTCCTCTACACCTACCCTCCCAAAGCAAAAGAGAAGACCACGAGGAGCCACCCATGGACTCCCCTGCTGTGAGGCAGAAGCAGATACCAACTGTGTCAGAGGTGTCCACAAGGCAAAGGTTCCTTCTGTATCCTTGACTGTTTCCCACAAGTGGGTACTTAGAGCATCCATCCCTGGGCATTTGGATGCTGGTTTTAGGCTAATAGAAAGTGGGTGTGACCTGTGGCCCCTGTGGAATGCACCGGAAGGTATTGGGTTTGGGAAGGCTCTTCCTTCAGAAGGCTCACTTGCATGACTAGTATTATAAGTCGACCACTGAAGTCAGGCTTGGTGGCCCAGGCCTATAATCCCAGCACTTGGGAGGCTGGGGTAGGAGAACTGTGAGTTCTAGATCAGTCTAGGCTACATAGCAAGACCTTGTCAATAATAATAATAATAATAATAATAATATCTACCATTGACACCTGCCCCGTCAGGTGTCAAACATTGAATGGGGTTTGGGGGCTTGGGTGTTAGTACATTCATAATAAACTTGACTGTCTGACTTCTCCACTTTAAACATGTGCAATTCCCTTCCTGAAGACAGGGCTCAGGACCTCAGTTTAAATAAAAGGGAAGGCTGGAGCTATGGCTGTAGTCCCTTGGGAGAACACTTGCCTAGCCTTGGGTTCTATCCCCAGGACCATAAAAAGGAAAGTGGGCATGTAGAGAGAGAATATTACCATTGATTTGTACTTATTGTATACTAAAAATTTCTTTTGTAGTTTATCACACAAGTCTTTTATAGATGTCATCAATCTACTCTGCATATGAGGAAACTGGCATAGTGATTTTTTTTAAAGATTCATTCATTATTAATTTATGTCTATGTTTATTTTGCCTGTGTGAATGTCTGTATACCATGTGCATGTAGTGCCCATGGAGACCAGACAGGGTGCTGGATCTCCTGGAACTGGAATTTACAGACAGTTGTGTGAATACTGGAAATTGAATCTAAGGTCCTCTAGAAAAGCAGCCAGTGCTCTTAACCACTGAAGCATCTCTCCAGCCTTCATGTACACACTTAACCAACTGAGCTCCACTGGCAATGAAGTAGGCTGCTTTCTGATAGAAGATCTTTGAAACCTAAAGTCAGTGGACCTGACTTTGACCCTTCAGGCCCCACATCTTATTACTTCTATGAATTCAGGTTTAGCCTTTCTGAGCCTGTTCTCAGAGCAAATGGAAGAAGTGATCCCTACCCCACCAGACTTACAAGCTCCTCTGGTCAATGTCTTTTTTTTTTCCCCCTGTCCACCGTAATCTACCATTGCAGAATAGAAACCACTAATACGGATTAAACTGAAGTATCATATTTCCATAAGGTAGAATTGGATGAAGGAAATATTTGTATAAATCATTAATTTTTGTTTGTATGCATGTGGTATATTCATGGTGCATGTTTATGTGTATGCACATCATGCATGCTCACTGCATGTCTGTGCTGGTACATGTAGAGGCTAGAACCTCTGTGTTCTTCACCTTATTCTTTTGAGAAGGGTCTTGCACTCAACTAGAACTTACCAGTTCAGCAGCGCTGCTCCAGGGACCCTCTTGACTTTGTCTCCTCAGCACTAGGATTACCAGCAGGTGTCACCATACCTGACTTTTTATTTAGGTGCTGGGATTCCAAACTCTGGTCCTGCACAGTGAGCACGTTACCAGCTGAGCCACACCCTGACCCCACATCCACATGACTCATGATACAGATCAGAGAAAAGCATAGAGACTGTAGGGATGGAGAAAGGCCTGTTGCTGGGGACTAGGCCCTCCCAGCAGGCCACCTCTGGGAGAAGTTGCTCTCCAGACTTATGTTGGTGAAGTGCCTAACATTGCTGCTATCGGTGTAGTTGTGTCAGATTGTTGTCAGGAAAAGAGCTGCCACATGTGCCCAGGCCCGCAGGCTGCTTGGGCTCAAGCCTTCCATTCTCGATAGACCTTGCACTGAGTACCAATGACAGATTAGAATTAACCCTTACCTCTAGTTCCCATTTCTGGTGAAAGGTAAACAGGCAGTTGCTCCAAGTGCTTTGGAGAGAGAAGGGAGCAGGAGATGGGGACTTTAGGCTGCTCAGAGTATCAAGGAGAGATGTGAGGAGTAGTAGGTCTGCTGCAGAACAGTCAGGAGTTCAAGGTTAGCCTGGGAAAAATACTGTCAGAAAAGGATTAAGAAAGCAAACATCAGGAGACCACCCAGGAAACTTTTACCAACAAAAGATAGAGAACATTTGGCCTAAAGCATAGAGTGTTGGAAGAAGAAAGAAGATATAGGATCAGATGAGGATGAGGAGGGGAATTTGAAGTGTGACTGACATTTCTGTCCCAGGTTATAAGTTGGAAATGTCTTTACTAAATGGGGAAGCACATATAGTCTTGGAAAAAAAGATTTCTATGTTGAACAAGTGCCCGAGAAGCATCCAGGAGGAAATGCAGTCCTCGATCACAGGCATAGGATCAAGAGAGCACCTTAAATATGAAGACAGCCAAAGAGCACAGCTGGGAGGTGCTGGGGGTGAGAGCACAGGGAGGCAGAGTGACAGCAGAGAGGATGGGTCCTGGGGGACCTGTGAACTTAGGACGACTTGCAGGGGTGGGAGAAGATGAGATTTCAGTGGCTAAGGGAACTAGCAGAGTACAGCTACAGTGGGCACCAGTCCCCACACACTGGGACCACAGAGCAGCAGGTTTATGTCAACTGCCATTCTAAACAGGTTTTCTATAATAATCCCTTACTCCTGATTGTCAGCTGAGTTATAACTAGAAGGGAATTCACAGTGGGGATGGGAAGAGGATAGTGCTAGTCTATTTCACACACTGAGGAAAAAGAGCCTTAAAGTTAATGGTCATCCAAGCGGGAGGGGGCAGGCTAAGGAGAGCGTCTATGTTCAGGGCCAGCTGACACCCCCCAGCAATGCTACTGCTTCCAAAATCAGCTGACTGCTGGCTAAAAGTAGTAACAGCAGCACCAGCAAACAGGCCCAGCCCCAACTCGAGTTCCAGAGACAGCCCAAGTCAGAGGGTTCTATTCCTCTGGGGCCTCTATTTCACCCCCCCTCTCTAGAAAAGTCAAAGGCTTGAATACACGGGTGCAGTCGTCCATTTAGGAGTTATGTATTGAAGATTTATTCTGTCCCAGGTATTATGCTAGGTAATAGGAATGGGGTTATGAAAATGACGTCATCTTTGCCCTCCTGGAGGCCAACCCATCATAAAGAGAAAAACAATACAGTGGAGAGCTGAGTAAATGAATTTAAGTCAGAGCCATACTTAGCTGCTTAAACAGAAACCCTAAAAAACCAGCAGCACCACAGCTCCCCCAGATTAAAGCAATCTGAATCAGTGCTGTGATTGAACAGATATTTGTAGAGCAGCGTGCTTCCTGCAGCCGCTTACCAGGGTACTCAAGTCGGAGCTATAGCCCAGACCTTACAGCTCTCACATGCAGATTAGACAGACCAGCAATACCCCGCCCCCGCCCCCGCCCCCATCCCCACCAGTTCTGGGTTTTTTTATGATCAGAGAACAGCCAGCAGCCAGGACTTCCCAGTGCCAGTCCCCTCTGTGGTCAAGGCCCTGCCCTTGAGCTACCTTCCCACCTCCCTTTGTCTGTGCATCACCATTAACCAGCAGGCCCTCAGCCAGGGTTCAACCCTTAGTCCCTTCTGCATCCTGTAAGCTCTAGGTAGGCGCTGGGGTTACTGAAGCAAAATGCTACTGAGAAATTTGAAGGATGTTGAAGGAGATGTGAAAGTCTTAATGAAACTAAATAATTGAGGGACTAGAGAGGTGGCACAGTGGTTAAGAGCAGACTGCTCTTCCAAAAGAGCGGGTTCAATTCATAGCACTCACATATTGGCTCACAACTGTTTGTAACTCCAGTTCTAGGAAATCTGATGCCCTCTTCCAGCCTCCTTGAGCACCAGGCATGCATGTGCTACCCAGACATACGTACGTACAGAGTAAACACCCATACACAGAAAATGATAATTTGAAAAACTTTATAATAATTGAACATTCTCCTGTGTTACAGACTACTTTCAGAATTAAAGAAAGGGGGACCATGTGACTAAGATAGGAAAAGCCTTCCTGGAGGAGGTTGGGATGTGAACGCTTTCCAGTAGAGACTAAAGAAAGAGAAGGAAGGGGAGGAGGAAAGGCAGGTTAGGAGCGGGCAGGGTCTTCCAGTGAGGGAGGCACCACTAGGGAACCACCTGTGCCAAGGATTCATGGATGGGGAGTAGGATAAGGAAGGCATAGATGGTATGACTGAGGTCCCTGGGCTGGTGGTAGGAGGGTAGACTTCTAGGTATTTTATCCCTTAACTACCATTGCAGCCCAGAACCTGTTGTGGTGCCCAACTTCTTTTTGCCTCCCCAGCAACTGGAGGCCTCTCTCCGCATGATCTCACACTCTCCAGGTTTGCCACCACCAGCCACAGCTGACCAGGTAAGAGCAGCCACTGGTCTCCCTCTTCATACATCAGCATCTCTTCCCTAAAAGCATGCAGCACACAGGCTGCTCT
>JADRCD010211863.1:68032-86052 GCA_019843815.1 Montemys delectorum | reverse complement strand
AAAAAAAAAATGGGGATCTGTTTTATAGAAAGCGGTATAGTGCAGTAGGAGAGGGTGCCTCAGTGCACCGATGATGAGGTATCCTCCCAAGGTAAAATAGAGTTTATTTGGGGGCATGGGAAGGGGAGTTGAGAAGGAAGTAGAAGGAGAGAAAGAGAAGAGAGAGAGAAGGACAGAGAAAGAGAAGAGGCCTGCCAGAACACGTGGAGAAAGAGAGGAGGAGGGAAAGGGAGCGAGGGAAAAAAGGATCAAAGGGAGAAGAGAGTCAGAGAGAGAGGGAGAGGCCGAACAGTCCCTTTTATAGCAAGCCAGGCCTACCTGGCTGTTGCTAGGTAACTGTTGGGCGGATCCTAGAAGGAATGCCAACAGAAACAATGAAGTCTCTACTAATCTGTTTTCCCCTTATATACTGTAATTTTTTTTTTTTTTTGGATTTGAAAGTTACTTAATTTATTTGATGGAGGTGAAAATGTCTTTTATTTAGATAAGTAGCAGCTACAAAAGCCCTTTTACTTATGTTTCCTATAATTTTGTTTACAGTTTAAGTGGTTCCATTTTTTTCTTTTCTTCTCCATCAGTAAACTGTATTGAAGCCATTAAACCAACTTTCCTTAAACTACAATCTGTGCAAACACATACACACAACAACACCAGCTGCTGCGCGCTTAGCTTCCTGAGAGCTCAGTCTTTCCACTGTATCAGATTCTCTGATTTACCTGTGAATTTTAATCCCCTCAATCAGAGAGGCAACAGATAAAGATAAGGGGCTGAGAGACTGTAGCCTTTTAAACAGGTTCATAATTTTCTACATTTTTTTTTAAGTTGTGAAGTGTAAGCCAGCGGTGGTGGCGCATGCCTTTAATCCCAGCACTTGGGAGGCAGAGGCAGGCGGATTTCTGAGTTCAAGGCCAGCCTGGTCTACAGAGTGAGTTCCAGGATAGCTAGGGCAATACAGAGAAACACTGTCTTGAAAAAACCAAAAAAATAAATAAAAAATTGTGAAGTACAAAATAATATGCCTCATAAGAATTTAAATTCACTGGTATTGAGTGGATTCACCAGTTGGAAATTCACCAACATTAATTTCTAGAAATTCTTTCATCTTCTTTAACTACACGTTTATCCTATAAAAACAATCACTCCAGCCTCCCTCCATTCTTCCAGCTGCTGTAGCCCATCCCTCTGTTTTCTGACTTGATGAATTTGATTGCAGTTGTCACTCATGTGACATACATACATTGATTTTTCGTGATTGTTTATATATCACCTATCCTCAAGGTTCATCCATATTGTGTCAGAACTTCATTTTAAAGCTAAATATTTGTTCATGCACATATAATGATTTTGGTTTATTAAATTATTTATCTTGTAATATGTATTAGTTTTCAACTCTCAGATAAAATTGTGGATATGATTTCCATCTTGATTTCTTTGGTGACCCACTCAGCATTCCACCCCACACTGTCTAACCCCCATTACTTTGTGTACTTTCTGCAGTTTACCCTGCGATGGATTCCTACCTTTATGCAATTATTATCAGACAGGGTATAGACAGGGAGTAGTTACGTGTGATCCATGATGGTGTTGAACTCCTATTTTTTTATTGTTTATTTTTTGCTGTGATGACCTGTCCATCGATGAGAATGGGGTATTAAAATCACCCATCTTCATCTTGCATTTTTGTTTTTAAAATTTATCGTTGCCTTTAAATGAGGATTTCGGTTCCTCTCTCTTGTCTTCAAGCCCGAGGATATCCTGTTCTCCTAGGAATCCATTCCCCCTGTGAGGCTTTTCCAAAGAGCATTTTATTTAACTCATTGGATTTTTCATTTCTAGCCCTTTAGTTTTGTTGTCCTATCTCTGTTGGCTTAAAATTCCGATCATTTTGTATCCTCTCCTGACCATTTCCATTCAGCTGTGTGTGCTCTCTCTGGAACTTCTCAGGAGTCTGTGCCCTCTTTCAATTCTGTGAGCATATTGATAATTTTGCCTGGAATTGTATCCAACTCATTCCTATTGGGACTGTTACTCTGTGATTAGCAGTTTCGGGGGAGACAAGTTCCCTTGGTTTTCCTGTTATCTGGTTTGCCCTCGAACTTGGACATTTGGAGCTACATTACTGGGTGAATGTGAATATGATGATTGTTATCATATGTTTGTGTTTTGAAAAATCAGAAATATGTAACAAACTGAAACCACTTAAGTTTTTCTATTCATTTTTATTATGTGTTAAAATTATTACTATCTGCCAGGCATGGTGGTAGATGCCTTTATTCTCAGCACTTGAGAGGCAGAGACAGGTAGATACCTGTGAGTTTAAGGCCAGCCTGCTCAACAAAGGGAGTTCCAGGACAGCCAGGGCCTTACAGAGAAATCCTACCTCAAAAAACCAATATATATTATTTTATGTATAAATATATTTGTATTCTATATTTTAGCATGCCTAATTAAAATGGTTATATGCATATTTATAAATTTTGGTAATATAATAAAGGCCTAATAAAAACATGTGCCCTAATAAACTTGGGTATTGGTAACTTTTTAAAACTTATTAAAATGATACTTTTGGGTCTATTTCATAAAACCTTAAAATGCTATATGTTTAATGCTATGTGTAAAACAACATTCATTAGAGTCACAAGATAACATTAAACTATAAAATTTATGCTATATAGATAAAAGATCTCCTTCCAAAATATATATATACATATATATATGCGTGTGTGTGTGTGTGTGTATATATATATATATATATATATATATATATATATATTCCTTTGTATAATATACATGGGTAACATCCAAGTCAAACAAATCATTATTCAAAGTATTTTTAACATAAAACTGCTAAAATTTAAGGTTTTAATTAAGGTTGAACTAACTACACATATAGTAATGAATACGTATATATGATGTATGTTTTGTGTTTGACAAAGATCTTTATGATAACTTCCTTTTTTTAAAATTGGGAATTATAAAATACATAATTCCACCAATCATCCACAGTTGAAACTCTTGTTTTAAAAAAAAAAATCTGTCTTATCTGTCTTAGTGTATGGTTATACATGTATACATCTGTCTTACTGTATATATGCACTGTTTACGTGTGCTATATTTTTCATATCATTTCACTCAGTACTGAATTGGCTTGTAAGTGGTCAGATAAACTAAAGCTATTAAATAAGTCTGGCTTCCTTTTGGTTCATAGTAAAAGTAGAATTTTTATTCTACTTTTAATGGAAAAGAGTCCCAAATCCACCTGCATCAGCCTAAGAAAAGTTGGGTAAAGCTCAGTATACCTACCATAGGGACAAAGTAATGACAAAGGGCATTTAGTCAGTTGAAACAAGCACAGCTGGCTGGTGATTCTAGAGCCTACCTTGGAAGACTTCACGTGAGTTCTTAAATTTAAATTTTTATAAGAATCCCTAAAGGATGAGATTTCTGGTCCTGGTGTTAGGACCCTGATTCTTGTCTCAGCTCTGGTTCACCTGAAGGTCCCTATTGCTCAAGGATAAGAGACAATTATCCCTTCTTCAGGGTACAAGCTTCTCCTCCTCCATAACTGCCCTCCTCTGAGATGATAAGCCCTTTATTGGAAGGAGTAAGAGGGTGGTTTATCCCTGCGCTTCTGGATACCTCGTCTGTGGGTGATCATGTAGATAAACATTTTAAAGACCTGAAGAATATTTTTGACCACTACTATATCTTACAAACAAAACAAGTTTTTCAAGGCTAATATCTGAGCCAAACCAGTATATTTGAATAAAATTTTGTAAGACTCTACCTACCCTTAGCTTACTGGAGTCTCCTTGAGTGAACAACACAGAGCCGGGAATCGATGCAAAAAAGAAAGTGGAATTTACTGTTCCAATACGTTGGGGTTTCCCTGCACATGGAGAGAGAGAATGACCACGCCCAGCCTGTCCAGTGAGCCTTTATACAGTTCTTGAGGCAGCATCCATTAGGCACAATGTGATTAGCAGAACAGTGTAACTTTGGTGGCCAAAGGTCATGGAATGTGTCTATGAGCTCTGGGCCTCTGCTACCTGCAGGTGGCAGTAGTCAGTCCCTCCCTCCCTGTGGTCTGAGGAGTGCACTTAGCCCCTCCCTTCTGGAAGGGAGGGGTGCCTATGATCTTTCTCTTCAAGGAGGAGAGGGGTCCAGTGGAATTTTCTAAAGTCCCTGAGCTGACTTCTTCATCCCTCCCCTTTTGTTTGTGCATGCTTCAACCCTGAAGCTATTGCTGGTATTTTGATAGCTCATGCTCCTGTTCTTCTGTATCTCTGCTTTAAGATCATTAGCTGTATTGTACCTATGTGTTCTTTAACAATAACGACCAAGCAGTTCAAAATGTAAGGGCCAAAAGTCAACAATAGCAGGAGAACAATTAGGGGTCCTGACAGGATGGATATGAGGGCGCTTAACCAAGGGGAGAAGTTAAACCAAGACTCGAATGAGCCCTGACTCTGATTTCTCTCCTTCTTCTGTTTGGCTAGCCCTTCTCTTACCTTGGCCACCGACTCTTTAAAAACCCTGAAATGGTTTATCTAAAAGCAACACTCCTCAGCTAAGGCAGCACACAGCCCTCATATTCTGGAGTACTACTTCTGATAATGAAGTCAGTGATTCTTGAAGGTGACTGATGGAAGCTTCTATTTTCTCTGCATCTAAACCAATGATTGCCCTAAGAATGTCATAATTTTCTCTTTGTCAGAACAAAGTAGAGGTCCTGGTGGCTGCCTAGTCACCCTCAATCCCAACAGAAGGGAAACAGTGAGTGCTGTAACAGGTTTGGCAAACGGGAACATAGGATGGGGGAAAGAACCATAATTTAAAGGTATCACCAGGTAGTCATGATCAAGGTCGAGTGATCTTGAGCTTGAGCAGATTGCCCATCTTCTGTACTGTCCAGTGGGGGTCTCTGGGGGAGCAGTGCTTCTGCTTGTTTCACATGGAAAGTGTGCACCCAGGCTACAATACCATCCACTTTGAGGGCTGTGGGAATGGCTAACAGTGCCAGGAAGGGTCCCTTCCATCTGGGTTCCAGTGATTGTGCCCGATGTCACCTTACATAGATCCAGCCTTTAGTCTGGAAGCGGTGAGAGGGGTCTCAGGCATCCCTGGAGCATTTAAGGCAGGCATTTTGGGCCAAATCTCATGTTGTGGGATATCTCCTGGGAGAACCCAGTAGACACCAAGAGAGTTGGGGTAGCAAACAGGATCTCAAAAGGGGCCAGGTTAAAATGGTAGGGGGTTTTCTGGGCTCAGAACAGGGCCAAGCGAAGGGGCACCACCCAGTCAGCTCCAGTCTCCAAGGCCAATTTAGTTAAGGTCTCTCGTAGGGTTCTACTTATTTTCTCTGTCTGTCCTGAGCTCTGGGGACAGTATGCGAAATGGAGCTTTTTAACTAGTCCCCAATATCTCTGCCAGTCCCTGACTTACCTTAGAGACAAAAACAGGACTATTGTCCAATCCAATTTCCTTGGACACTCCAAACCTCATTTCTTCTAATATCTTCTTAACTATTATGGTAGCTGTTTCCTGCTTGATGGGGAAATCCTCAATCCATCCAGAGAAAGTATCTACAAACACTAGAATGCATTTGTAACAATATTTTCCTGCCCTAACTTCTGTAAAATAGACCTACCAATAAACTCCAGGTTGTTCTCCCCTAGAAGTTTTGCCTTGTTTACTTTTGGCTACATAAGCATTCACTTGCTGGCATACCTTATACTGTTCTACTATCTTTCTGTCCCAGAATCTGTGATATAGATATACATTATAGTATTATATATTATATATATGTGTGGATATATATATATATATATATATATATATATGGTCCCTTAACTGCTTGGACAAGTTTTTTATCCCCTAAATGAGTCCATCTGAGCATTTGGCTTAGTAAGTCTTTTGCTTGCTTTCTAGGGAGTATAGTTCTCCCTTCTTGTGTGCACCATTGACCTTCCTTCTCTTGGTAATAGTTAGTAGGGTGACTAGTAATCCTTCTTCTTCTATATACTTTAAGAGAAGTCATCTCTTAGTCCAGTCCCATTTCCCTGCAGGTGTTTCTTGCAGGTCCATAACCAGTATAGGTTCCTTCAGAGCCACTTCTTGAGCCACTTGATCTGCCTGCTTATTGCTCTGTGCCACTGGGTCTCTCCCCTTCTGATGTCTTGGGTAGTGAATAATACTCACAGTTGCCAGCTTCATTAGGGCATCCAAGAGATCCAAAATTTCTTGTTTGTTTCCTCTGATGTGAGCAATCCTCTCTCTTGGCATATATTCCTGTGGACGTGGGCTGTGGCAAAGGCATACCTGCTATCCATGTGGATGTTATTTTCTTGCTGGCTCCAAGTTCCATGGCCTTGGTGAAGGCAATTAGCTTGACTTTTCTGTGTACCAGTGAGTATAGTTGTCAGGGGTGTAGAAGTTCTACCCAGATGACATTTGTGCTGTCCACCACAGCAGCACCTGCTGGTCTCTGACCTTCATGGAGAAAACTGCCTCTGTTGGAAAACCAGGCAGCCTCAGCTTTTGTCAGAGGTCAGTCTGAGAAGTCTCTCCTTTTGGGCCAGTTAGTTGTGGCCCATCGGGCAGGAAGTGCATCTGGACCCCCATTTTGGAGAGTATGTCTCTCCCCAACAGAGGGTAGGGACAGTCTGGGGTGATCCTAAATGAATGGAATATCTGGCCCATCCCTAGGTTCGCTATTCTTTGGGTAGTCCATGAATACATTTTGGTGCCAGTGGCTTCTTGGACCCAAGATCTTTTCTTAGAAATGGGGCTGTCAGCTTGGAGGACTGAGTGTTGAGCCCCTGTGTCCACCAAGAACTGAATGGGTTTCCCTTCCAATCTCAGAGTTACCTTGGGTTCACGGAAGGAGTCAGAACCCTGTCTCCCCTAACCACTGTCTTCAACGAGGGCTAAGACCTTGGCCTTTTGGGGGCACTTTTCTCAAGGCCTGGGACTTCTTACTCTTAGCTTTCATTTGTTAGGGCACTCTCGAGCCCAGTGGTCTCTCTCCTTGCAGTATGTGCACTGGTCCTTTTGAAGGAATTTTCTGTCTCTCTCTGGTTAGAGTCTCTCTTATCTGCTTTCCCTAACTACTGTAGCCAGGACTGTCTGTAGATTCCTTCTCTGTCGCTTTTCTTTCTTTCTTTCTTTCTTTCTTTCTTTCTTTCTTTCTTTCTTTCTTTCTTTCTTTCTTTCTCTTTTTCCGATCCTTCTCTTTCTCTGTTTCCCTATAATGGTAGACTTTCTCAGAAAACTGCACTAAATCCCTCAATGGTCTTTCCTGTCTTTCTATTCTCTAAAGCTTTTTCCTGATATCTCCACTAGTCTGGTCTATAAAAGCCACTGTCACAGTAGTTTTATGCTCTTTGCTGCTGGGGTTATAGGGTGTATATTGGCAGAATGCCTTCATGAGCCACTCTAGAAAGGCTGCAGATGACTCATCTGGTTTCTGCTTAACCTCGAGTACCTTGGCCTAATTTGCAGGTAGTCATGCAATCCCCTGGAGACCTGTCAGTGGAGCCTGGTGGTGGACCTTCAGGTGCCCCTTATCCTCTGCCATATTAAACTCCCAGTCAGGTCTAGTCAGGGAAAGCCTGCTGTCCACAACAGCCTGGTCAATTGATGGTGCCCCCATGTCTCTGGCTTCTGGCTTTCTGCATTATAAATAAAACAGTCTCAAAGAGATTAACAGACCCTTTGGGAAAAGGAGAAGCGATTGGGCCTTCCAGTTGTACAAGTCGGCCAAAGAGAAGGACCAACATTGCATAGCCTGATTGCCCTTTTCCAGAGGCCCATATGACCTTAGTGGGAGAGCCACCATGGTATCAGGGGGGTGGGTCTCAGGTCTCCTCACACTCCTCTGTCCGGTAAAGGGGGGTGCAATGGCCCCAGTCTCATATGGGCTAAGATCCCAGAACCAATACTGGAGCTGGTGGGCAAGGGTAGGGAGGCAAGGGTAGCGAGATTTGGAGGAGGACGGTCTTAGAGTAATAGGTCCTCTGTTGAGGGGTCTTGGAGGATCAAAAGTTTCTCAGGTTCCTTCTCCCTGACTGCCAGAATCTGTGAGGTGGGTCTTGGGGAAGAAAGGTTTTTATCTATGAGGGGGCAGGGGGCTCCTCCACTAGATTCTTCTAAGTAACTATATAGGGCTCTTGGTCTGGGTGCATGAAGGATCCTGGCCTAAAGGCTCTTCTCCTCTACTGCTCTGATCACCAGCAAGTCGAAGTTCCCTAAGAGTGGGTCATGCAGAGAAGCAGAGAGTAACTAACTTGTCTTTCAGTCTGTCCAATGTCAAAAAAATGTTGTCAGTCTACGTCCAAGAACATAGAACGAGATACCAACAAACACAGAGAAAAACTATCAACACACAATTTACTTGGCTGGCTTCAGCCACACCAAAACAAACCAGGTGCCTCTGCCCATATGGCAGGAGCCAGATAAACCAACCAGGATAAAACAAGACTCGGCTCCCACCGATACTGTCTTACTGTTTCCAGAAGGAGTGGAGCCTTCCAGAGGAGGGGGTGCAGGGGGGGAGGGATGAATCTTGTTCACTCAGGGAGTCCCCACTAAGCTGAGGCTCACCAGAGTCTTACATTTGGTGCATTGGCCTGGAATTCGTCTCCTTATAGGGGCACACAGAATCGGGGAATCGGAGGTCTCCAGCTTTTACCACGGTTCTTGTTTGTCTTGCTGTTTGTCAAAGTCTGAGTCTAAGTCTGTTTGAACTTTGCTTGCAAGCATTGGGAGGTTCAGAGAGCCTACGGTGTCTGATGCAGTCAAGTGCGGTGGGCAGACATGCCTTAATGTCACAACCTTGTGAAAGAGAAGAAATATGCTCCTGGAGGTTTGTAGAGTGAGATAAAGAAGATTCTGCTGGGCCGTGGTGGCGCACACCTTTAATCCCAGCATTTGGGGACAGAGGCAGGCAGATTTCTGAGTTCGAGGCCAGCCTGGTCTACAGAGTGAGTTCCAGGACAGTCAGGGCTACACAGAGAAACCCAGTCTTGAAAAACAAAACAAAACAAACAAAGAAACAAACAAAAACAAAAAAAGAAGATTCTGCAAGGGAAATTGGTGAGAATATTCAAAGATTAAACTGGCTTGCAGAAAGACTATGAAAACCTAAAGCTAAGCAAGTTGACATGATAATATGTTGATTTTAATATAAAATTACTAAATCTTTTCATTCAAAATTTATGTTAAATCTCAGAAAATCTTCTAACAGGGTATAGGTTGCCAATATCTTAAATCCAAATTTTAACAATCAACAGGAATAAAGTTCTTCCTATTTTTAAAAAAAAAAAAAACAGGAAGAAAATAAAATAACCAGATTCTATGAAACCCAAGAAGAAAGATCACACCAAAGTGTGTATACTACAGTCTTACTCAGAAGGGAAAGAAAATAATTTCTGGGAAGTAGAGGAAGAGAGGGATCTGGGAGGGAGAGAGGAGGGAGAGGGAAAAGGTGGAGACGGTTCAGATGGGGGGAGAAGTAATTTGGGGGAGAGTCAGGAATTTGAAAGTACATTTGTAGCAGTAGGGGAGAGGGAACTGAGGGTAGCCACTAGAACGTCCCAGATGCCAGGGACCCTAGAGGTTCCCAGGACCCAACAATGAGGACATTAGCCAAAATATGCAACAAAGTGGGGAGAGAACCTGTAGAGGCCATATCCAATGGATAGGCCTGGCCCCGGTTGAGGGATGGAACTACCCACCCACCTCAAAAACATTAATCCAGAATTGTTCCTGTCAAAAGGAAATTCAGGGACAAAGTGTGGATCAGAGACTGAAGGGAAGGCCATCCAGAGACTGCCCAACCTGGGGATCCATCCCACAAGCAGACATCAAACTCAGACACTATTGCTGATGCCAAGAAGTGCTTACTTACAGGAGCCTGGTATAGCTGTCTCCTGAGAGGCTCTGCCAGAACCTGACCAATATACACAGCGAGACGTCAGACTGAGCAGGGGATCCCAAAGGCGATGTTAAGGCAAGGACTATAGGAGCTGAAGAAGTTTGCAACCCTATAGGAAGAACAACAATATCAACTAGCCTGACCCTCCAAAGTTCCCAGGGACTAAACCACCAACCAAAGAGTACACATCCGGGGACCCATGGCTCCAGCTGCATATGTAGCAGAGGATTGCCTTATCTGACATCACTGGGAGGGGAGCCCCTTGGTCTTGTGGAGGCTTGATGACCCAGGGTAGGGGAATGCTAGGACACTGAGGCAGGAATGGGCAGGCGGGTGGGTGCTCTTCATAGAAATGGGGGTAGAGGGGTGGGGAGTGGGGGGGGGGGGGAGGGGATGGGGTTTGTGGAGGAGAAATTAGGAAGGGGATAACAGTTGAAATGCAAATAAGTAAAATAACCAATAAAAAATGAAAAGAAAAAAACTGAATTCAACTAATCAGATTACTATTCTTTCGTGGATGTTAAAAATGTAATGTTACAAGAAATTAAATCCAGTAAAATGCCCTATAACATGCTTAGATATTTAGCGAAGGAGCTTTTTTGTTTGTTTGTTTTGTTTTTTGTTTTTTGTTTTTTCGAGACAAGGTTTCTCTGTAAAGGTCTGGCTGTCCTTGAACTCACTCTGTAGATCAGGCTGGCCTCCAACTCAGAAATCCGCCTGCCTCTGCCTCCAAGTGCTGGGATTAAAGGCGTATGCCACCACCTGGCTAGCAAAGGAGCTTTAAATCTATTTACTGTAGTTAGAGGTATGCAAAGACTTATGTTAGCTTTTCTTATTCAAATTATGTATAGAAAAGGAGACATCAGTCTCAATAATGTCAACATTCATGATATTTGATATCTTAAGTACTGGTGCTTCTTGGTAAATGAGTATTTAATGTGTCTTATGGGTGTAAATATTCAGGGATTTTAAAAATTAATTAAGCAGATATTTGGATTTTGGGGGGTTTTTTTTGGTGTTTCGAGATCTTGGTAATAAAAAAGAAATATACAGTGTTAGAGTGATTCATACTAGAATTTTATCTCTACTTCTAATTATTAGTATAAAATCAGATTAGGTTATGCCTACAAGACTCTAAAATTCTGATTTCTAACTGGTCGGATCTCTGGTTTTTCTAACTGTTATTAAGCTTTGGTACATAAAAAGGGCAATCTTTTTCTTAAAAAGAAAATACAAGGAAATACTGTATTATGTAATATATCTTTCCATTTACCTTTCCAAACAAAATGTGGTCAAATTAGCATCCACAGAGACGAGCCATGCTTATTTAGATACTAAAAACTAATCTTTCTTAAGAATGAAAGTTAGTCACTCCATATACAGTTGTAATTATGACATTAAGTTGACTAAAAGAGAAATTAAAATTTAAAAAAAATCATAAATTTGTTTGCACTCACAAAATGTAAAAAAAATATTAAATATAAGAAAATTATTCAAATAACTGTAGAATATAAATAACTGTAAACTGTACCCAGGGGGAAACATTGTCAATCTAGCTTTACCAATGTGCAAGCTTTAGTTCTTTAAATGATTTGCTTCCCATTCCTGCTGCCTTTTCTTTGTCAAGGCAGTGTTCTTGACCACTTTAAGTTTAGGATATTACTCTTGATATAGGCTACAAGCTATATGAAACACAGAGGATTAAAAATGATTTCCAGGTCATGGTATGAATATATACAATGATATAACCCAGATCTATTCCTTAATGGATTTACCAGCTCTTTCTCTCTCCTGAAGACTGCTGCTCTGTCTACTACTCAGTCTTGCCTACACTCCTAAGATCCAGCCTTTCCTGGCTACATGGGGCATTAATAAGATTTACTAGGTAACATGTGGTCCCTACATGCACAAAATGTGATGCTTGGCCTAAGTTTCCCGAAAGATCACCCCATCAGAGAAGTGAGCCTTCCGTGAGGCTGATTATCTGATTAGAATGTCAAGGACTGGGAAGAGGGTGGAATGTTGCAGGTCCAGAACTTTATTGCAATTTACATTGGCTTATCTTTGGTTACCTGAATATCCATTCCTTGCCCACCTCTGGGTCTGACCTAACAACATCCTGTGACTAAAGATAAAAACATTTTGGAAAGCATTAGCTTAACAAAACTAACTTTTACCAACCAAAAAGTCCAAGGATTCCACTAGAGACCAACAACAAAATTTTCCTCGATTTGCTTTAACTACCTGTTTAATGTTCCCACCAATGTCTCTGAAAGTTATTTGGTTCATGACTTCTCTTTTGTTCTGTTACTATAAAACTTTAGCAAACTATTACCATGTCAAAACACGGCATTTGAGTTCATCTAAATCTGTCCGTCAAAGACATAATAGGGAATAAACTATCCCTGTCTTTGTGTTTTTGCCTGGACATTGACCAGACTGCTATCCCAGAGTGCTGTTGTAGAAAATTTAGAACTGGTAATGGACTTGTAAAAAGACAGGAAGCCCAAGCAACAGGGGTTGGAATTTGAAAAATGCATCTGGTGCATGGTGGGGCTTGATAAAGCAGAGAGTGCCTGCAGCCTTGAGAGGAACTTTGCTGTGGGAGCTTTTGTTTAGCATAGGAGAGGTGGAATGGGATAGAAATTGACAGCACTTGGAAGGACGCGGTGCTTCCTGGAGCAATCCGGGTAATCAGAACCCCAGCAAGGGCATGAAGAGAAAGAATCAGTCCTGTCTTGCTCACCTTGAGAACCATTCGTCAGCAGGAAGTTTTTGCGCATGAAGAAAACTGCTGATTCATACTTCGACATGCTACGTCTTCAGACTTTGAACTTGTTCATTCAAAACAAACTCATTTTAACAAGGATTTTAGTGGTTTACTTTAAAGAAATATTTTTATGCCACTAAAAATGGTGTTTATAATGTTTCTTAACCAGCATTATATAAACACATTTCATTTTATTTCAGGAAAACTGTGAGTTCATTGTTCACATTACGACTGAGTCTTACAAATGTCACTATATATTTTCTTTTACTTTAAATTTTGTGGAGTTGGTTACTTACATAGAAACAGTGGTTTTGTATAGAGGCACCCTGCAGACTACCAATTACAAAGTTGCAGAAGGTGTTTGATAAAGAATATGCATTGAGAATATTCAAAGAACTCTTACAACCTAGCAGTGGAAATACAGCCCAAAAATGTGACAACATACTATAACAATGAATATACTAAACATGCTCAACATCACTCATCATTAGATAAATGAGAATTGAAATTATTAGCTACTATGATGACCAATTTGTTAGTGACAAATCAAATAACAAAACTATGAAATAGGGAGAAGCCTGCAAGTAGCTGGTGGTAATGTGAAGTACTACAAACATTTGAAAAGCAGTTTGGTCACCCACTCATCTAAATTTTTTTTAACCTCAAACTGTCCCTGTCTAAAGGAAACACAGGGACAAAATGCAGCAGAGACTGAAGGAAAGGCCAGAGATTGCCCCACCTAGGGATCTATTCCATCCACAGACACAAAACCCAGACTATTGCCGATGCCAAGAAGCACTTGTAGACAGGAGCCTGGTATGGCGGAGCCTGGTATGGCTGTCCCCTGAGAGGTTCTACCAGCACCTGAGCAATACAGATGCAGATACTCACAACCAATTACTGGACTGAGCCTAGGGACCCCAATGGAAGAGTTACAATATCAACTAAACATACGCCCACAGAACTCCCAGAGAGTAAACCACCTACTAAAGAGTATACATAGGCTGGTCCATGGCTCCCTCTGCATATGTAGCAGAGGACTGCCCCATCTGGTCTCAGCGGGAGGGGAGGTGCTTGGACCGGTGGAGGCTTGATGCCCCAGAGAAGGGAGATGTTAGAGGCATGAGGTGGGAGTGGGTGGATGGGTGTCGGAATACCCTCTTAGAGGCAAAGGGGAGGAGGGTGGGATGGGGGTTCATTGAGGGGAGACTCAGAAGGGGGATAACATTTGAAATGTAAACAACTACAGTGATTACTAAATAAATTTTTAAAAAGCAGTTTGGCTATCTCTCTCTCTCTCTCTCTCTCTCTCTCTCTCTCTCTCTCTCTCTCTCATCAAGTAATGCGTAAGCTACCAAAAGACCTACTGGTAGTTTCTAATTTACTATCTGGTCCTGAAAAGAAAACCATGTCTACATAAAGATTTACTTGAGTGGTCATAATTTTTCTTAAAATAATCCCAAAGCAAACACAGTTTAAATATCCATTAACACGTCAATAAAGCAATTGCAGCATGGTCCATGTTACCCAACAATAAGTATTAAAAACACCTATATTAATACTTCAAATTCTGTGGGTGAACTTTTGAAATACACTTTGCTCATGAGAAATACATATGAAACCTCTCTTCACAATAGCCAGGAAATATAGACAGCTTAGATATTTATCAGGTAGCGAATGGGTAATGGAAATGTGGTATATTTACACAATGGAATATTATTCAACTGTTTAAGATGGAACTGCAAAAGCAGCTGTTTAAGATGGAACTGCAAAAGTTTTAGGTCAACAAAGAGATAGGTTATAGATAGAAGGATAGATGGATGAATGGATGAATGATGGCTAGAGGAAGATAGGAAGGAAGGCAGGAATGCAGGAAGGCAGGAAGTCAGGAAGGAAGGCAGGAAGGAAGGCAGGAAGGCAGGAAGGAAGGCAGGAAGGAAGGCAGGAAGGCAGGAAGGAAGGCAGGAAGGAAGGCAGGAAGGAAGGAAGGAAGGAAGGAAGGAAAACAGCAATACCAATCCATGAGGAATGCCTGTAGCCCTTTTTCTAAGACTCAGAAATCATTACAGAAGAGGAAATGGGAAGATTATAAGAGCCAGGAGCAATGAATGAATACAGGAAACAGTGCCCTCCAGACAGAACAGTACAGCTACATATATAAATCCACAGCAGTTATGACCGGATTCATAAGGCCAAAGAAAGATAAAGCCAGATTAAATCCCAGATCCGCCAGAAAGTATCAAACTTGAAGTTTCAACCCCCTAACCAAGTAGTTATTGGCGATCTGCAGCTGCTGGGAGGAGAGTCAGTTTTCTTTAAAAGTGTTCCCACTGGTGGGACAGACCTAAATTCAATCCCCAGAAACCACATGATGGAAGCAGAAAGCTGAGTCCACTCAAGTGTTTCTCTGATCTCTATTTGTGTGACACATGGCTACATGAGAGAGCCAGGACATGTGCTCATATGTGCATGCACACACACTTTGTTGTTGTTGCTTCTGAGATAAGAGCTATAATGCAGATTGGTCTGCTGCTTCAGCCTCCATCATGCTGAGCTTGCCTCAAAGTTCTTAAAAGAACGGGAATTAGAAAACAAGAAAATGGAACTGCAGGAACCACCACCACTGTCTGAGCAGAGATGGCTGCAGGTGGCTGGATGCCAAGCCACCCTTCCACATCCACAGTTCAGTAAGGATTTGTGACTATCAGCCATTCTCATGTTGCTCCACTGTGTGTGGGAATCCTTCCACATTTCCAGCTTCCCATCATCCGTCTCCCTGCTGGGGTGTGTTTAGGGGAACAGCATGAGCATCACTGTCCCCGAAAGCTGCAGATCTTTTATCTCTCAGCCTTTCCCACCCTCAGTTTCCCTGAAATTAAGGCATCATGGTCCTAATGTCCATCTTGTTGAAGAGTCTTGCTTCCAATAACTGCCTTACCTTCTCCTAAAAGAATATGTTTCTTTCCTCGTCTTAGCTGTGCATGCCTTTCCTCAGGCAGAAAGCACACATGTATGAGAAGAAGCCAAAAAAAAAAAAAAAAAAAACATTCAGAATAAGATTTTCATATTTCAAGAAATAGTTCTGATGCAAAAAAACAAAACAAAACAAAACAAAAAAACCACCAACACCACCACCAACAACAAAAAACCTGTGGCAGATATAGCTTGGTGTGGAAATGGAATAGACTCTGCTTGAAGTTAAACAGCAGCACACAGAGGCAGCTGTCAGTAAGTAGTCCAGGATGTATTATGTGACTATTTTCTTATGCTGTAGTCAGCCGATGGACTCAAACAAGCCAGTTATAGTTTCTGCTAGGAATGTGTATTTGGGACTGATAATCTCAAGATTCATCAACCTACAAAGGAAATTACTGGCTCCAGGTTCTATTGGTAGAAGCATTCCTGTGGAAAGGCCTAGAGCCTTTACTGCAAAGCCTACAGCCCTTCCCTGTGCTCTATCTCAAGTCTTAGCTGCTGAGTTCATCCTGGGTTCTCTGGACAGTGAGTTCTCCTTTTGCTGAAAACCATGTCAGTTTCTGTTACTTACAATAGGAAATAGCACATCACTTCACATCTGGAAACAGAAATGAAAATCTTTAATGAATTAGAGGAACTCTACCAGATTTTGATTGAGTTGGGAATTTGAATCTGTTATTCATTCAATAGTGTATGAATGTATATGAAGAATATGTATAAAGTATATGAAGATATAAAGCCACAAAAAGAAAAATAAGGGGGAAAAAATCAGGGTTTCAGTGATAAATTCAGATGGGAAATATATTTTTGGAGTTTCAAACTGTTATGACTTTTCTTGGGGACATGGGACTGACTGTCTTTCATTGTAGATAAGGCACTGAGAGCATAGGGTATGGGACTTGCTTCCAGAGACAAGGGTGACTCAGAGGCAGCTGCAGCACTCCAAATCTTATCCCAACATGCTGAGGCTTCACAGAAGCTCTATCCTCCGGGTTCCTACTACAACTTGCAAACACTGGGGCTCAAGTGTATCCTTTCCCTAGGATTTGTTGCTGTTGTGATAACCCCAGGGAAGCACCTTGTGTATTGTGTCATAAATAATGAATACAATGCTTCTACCAGAACCCAGAAACCCTATAACAGGAGTGCCTGAGAAACTCAATACAGCTGAAGCACAAGATAAGGACTTCAACATAGCTATTGTGAGTATATTTAATTAAGGACCTTTGAGAGGGTGTAAACAGACCCTTAATAAAGTCTGAAAAAACAGACAGTGGAAGGGCATAGTAAAAATAATCCATAACATGAAAGTAGAATTTAACAAAGAAATTAGGATCACAAAAGAAAACCCAACCATTTGCCTGCAAATTTCATCAAGTCATTGTTTTTAATAGCTGAGTAGTACTCTATTGTGTAAATGTACCACCTTACAGGGATGAAGTGTGGAACAGAGACCAAAGGAAAGGCCATCCAGAGGTTTCCCCACCTGGGAATCCATCCCATATACAGACACCAAACCAAGACACTACTGCAGATGCCAAGAAGTACTTGCTGACAGGAGCTTGCTGTCTCCTGAGAGACTCTGCCAGAGCCTTATCAATACAGATGTAGAAGCTTGCAGCCAACCATTGGACTGAGCACGGGGACCCCATTGAAGGGTTAGGGAAAGGACTAACAGAGCTGAAGGGGTTTGTGACCCCATAGGAAGAACAATATCAAACAACCAGACTCCCCACCCAGAGCTCCTAGGGACTAAACCAACAACCAAAGAGTACACATGGAGGGACCTAAGGCTTCAGCTGCATAGGTAGCAGAAGATGGCCTTATCTGGCAGTAGAGGGAGGGGAGGCTCTTGATCCTGTGAAGGCTTGATGCCCCAGCATAGGGGATGCTAGGGTGGTGAGGTGATAGTAGGTGGGTAGGTGGAGGAGCTCCCTCATAAAAGCAGGGTAAGGGGGGATGGCATAGGGGGATTGAGGAGGGGAAACTGGGAAAGGGGATAGCATTTGAAATGTAAATAAGTAAAAAATCCAATAAAAAGATAACATCCAATCTGTGATAAAACTGGAAACGAAAACAGAGAATTAAGAAGGAGAACAAAATGTTAGAGGTAATGTTCACTAACAAAATATAAAAGATGGAAGAGCCACAGGCATCGAAAGACAAGAGTAAATGGATGCCTCAGTCAAAGAGTCACAGAAAGAAAGGAAGGAAGGAAGCAAGGGAGGGAGGGGAGAGGGGAGGGAGGGAGGGAGGGAAGAAAAGAAGGAAGGATAGAGAGATAGAGATAGATAGATAGATAGATAGATAGATAGATAGATAGATAGATAGATAGAT
>JADRCD010211863.1:57619-68022 GCA_019843815.1 Montemys delectorum | reverse complement strand
GATAGATAGATAGATAGATAGATAGATAGATAGATAGATAGATAGATGGATGGATGGATGGATGGATGGATAGATAGATAGATAGATAGATAGATAGATAGAGATAGATAGGCCCTGTCATAAAACACTCAGAAAATCTGAGAAGTAGAAAAAGATCAAATCTATGAATGATAGCAATAGAGGCAGAAGAAGCACCTGATGTCAAAGCACAAAAGAATATTTTCAACAAAGTCAGAGAGGATTTTCTCCCTAACCCAAGGAAGAAGATGGCTATTGGGGCATAAGGAGCATGAAAAAACATACTATGTTTATGGGGGAGGTTCTGATGCTAATCCTGTTCCCTAATTGGTACTTGAATGGTCAATAAAGAAGACCAGACAGAGGGTGTGTGACTTCTGAGTCCCAGGAGGAAACAGGAGACGCAAGGAAGGAGAGAGACTTTTCTGCCATGTTTTGGAGGAATAAGAACTCTGCAATCATGTAAGGCCTTGGGGAGAGCTAGGGCCTGCAGCCTCCAGTAGGAGTGGGTAGCCAAGGATGTTTGACAGGTGCGTGGAGGAACAAGCCACTAAGCTGGGGCAGAAGGAGAGACAGAGAAAATAAATTGCTAAGGGCAGACCTTACAGGCAGTAACAAAGCTGGCTATGTGATTTTATCCATGGATTCAAGGGTCTCAGGTGGGAGCTGGTAGCATTACCCCTCCTGGAGCAAAGGCAGATAGGAAAGGAAGTTGGGTTAGAACTGGTGATGGCTGATCTGGAGCTAAGCCAAGTAGAACAGAAGGGAAGCCAGGAGGGCTGGTAGTATGACAGCTCCCGGGAAAGGAGGTAATTTTTAAAAACGACACACAACAATCATGCACGTACTTTTGGGTCTGGTTTTACTCACTCAGGATGACATTATGTAGTTCCACCCATTTGTCTATGAAATTCATGATGCGTTTGTTTTTAATAGCTGAATAGTATTCCATTGTGTATCCACAATGGTATTTAGGTATCCATTCTTCAGTTGAGGGACATCTGGCTGTTATGAATAAAGCTTCTATGAACATTGTGGAGTATGTGTCCTTGTGATAGTGTAGAACATCTTTTGAGTACATGCCCAGGAACAGCATAGTTGAGTCTTCAAGTGGAACTATTTCCAATTTTTCTAAAAAACTGCCAAATTTATTTCTAGAATGGTTGTACAAGTTTACAATCCCACCAGCAATGGAGGAGTGTTCCCCTTTCTCCACATCCTTTTCAGCAAGTGTTGTTGCTTGAGGTATTGATCTGATTGGTATAAGGTGGAATCTCAGGGTCCTTTTGATTTGCATTTCCCTGATGACTAAAAATGTTGAACATTTCTTTAAGTATGTCTCAGCCACTCAAGATTACTCTGTTGAGAATTCTCTGTTTAGCTCTGTATGACATTTTTAATCAATTTATTTGTTGGTACGTACTCACTGATAAGTGGATATTAGCCATAAAGTACAGGATACTCATGATACACCCCACAGAGCCAACAAAGTTAAACAAGAAGAAAGGCACAAGGGAGGATGCTTGAATCTCACTTAGAAGGGGAAATATAATAGTCATAGGAGGCAGAGGGAGGAGGGAACTGGGTGGGAGAGGGCCGGGGGATGGGAATGGGGAGGTAAGATCAGGTGTGGGGAGAGACAGGAGAGAAGGTCAGGAGAATGAATGGAAATCTGCAGTTGTTAGGGGTGGGGAGTAGGGGGTGGGTGTAGGGTAGAGACTCTCTAGGACGACCCAGAGATCTGGGATAGGAGAGGCTCCCAGGAGTCAATGCAGGTGACCTTAGCTGAGATCCCTAACAGTAGGGACAGGAAGCTAGAGGAGGCCACCTCCTATAGCCAAGCAGGACTCCCAGTGGAAGGATACAGACACCAACCCAACCACAAAACTTGCCCTGTCTAAAACAAATGCAGGGACAAAAATGGAACAGAAATCAAAGGAACAGTCAACCTGTAACTGGCCCAATGTGAGACCCATCCCATGGGCAAGCACCAATCCCTAACACAATTAATGATACAGTGTTATGCTTGCAGACAGGAGTCAAGGATAACTGTCCTTTGAGAGGCTCTACCCAGCAGCTGACTGAAACAAATGCAATGACCCACAGCCAAACACTGGATGGAGGTTGTCAACTCTTATGGAAGAGTTGGAGGAAGGACTGAAGACCCTGAATGGAAATAGGAACTCCACAAGAAGATCAACAGAATCAACTAACCTGGACCCTTGGTAGCTCTTAGAGACTGAGTCACCAATCAAAGAGCACATAGGGACTGGATGGAGGCCCCCAGCACATAGGTCTGCCTTGTCTGTCCTCAGTGGGAGAGGATGCAGAGACTTGATGCACCAGGGTGAAGGGACATGGGGGTTGGGGAGACCCCTCGGAGGAGAAGGGGAGGAGGCAAGGGGAATGGAAGGGCCCTGGCAGAGTTTGGGATGTAAATAAGATAAATAAATAAAATTAAAAAAAAAAAAGAGAAGCATAAAAACCACCAAACAGGATTAGAAAAGAAATCCTCACAATACATACTAATCAAAACACTAAATATACATAGCAAAGAACGAAGATTTACAAACAAATCCACAATTCCCCAGAAAAAAGACACAGACTAACAGATTGGATTAGAAAACAGGATCCATCTTTCTCCTGTATCCAAGAAATATATCTCTATCCTTGAAAGACACACATACAAACACACACACACACACACACACACACACACACACACACACGAGAGAGAGAGAGAGAGAGAGAGAGAGAGAGAGAGAGAGAGAGAGAGGGAGAGAGAGAATACATAGTGGGAGACATAAGAGCAGACTGCAATGATATCCAAAGACTTTAAAAAGCTGTACTACAACAAAATGGAAAATCTTAAATTAATAATTTTCTTGATGCATACAACCTACCAAATTAAATCAAGATCACAAAAGCAATGTAAGCAAACTTATATCTCATAGTGAAATAAAGGCAGTCATTAAAAGCCTCCCAATGGGGGAAAAACAAAAAACAAAACAAAACAAAACAAAACAAAAAAGCAACCAAATAGCAACAAAACCTCCAGGGCCAGATGGTTCTATTCTGGAATTCTACCAGCCTCTCAAAAAAGAGTTAATACCAATCCTCTGCAAATATTCCATAAAACAGAAACAGAAGAAACATTGCCCAACTTGCTTTATGATGCCACAGTTACCCTGATACATAAAATCTCAACGAAGAAAAGCATTATAGAGCAACTTCAGTTACGAACAAAGAGGAAAAAATTCTTAATAAAATACTTGTAAACTGAACTCCAAACTGAATAGGAAAAAATTATCCACCATTATCAAGAGATGGTTCAACATATAGAAATTAATAAGCATAATCCATCACATAAACTGGATGAAAAATAAAATCATCAGATCATTTTTTTTTAAATGTAGAAAAGGCCTTGGTCAAAATGTAACATATCTTCCTGATAAAAGTCCTGGAGAGACTATAGATAGAATGGACATAACTCAAAATAATAAAAGCAAGTTACAGTCAGTCTATAGCCAACATCAACCTAAATAGAGACAAACTCAAAGCATTTCCACTATACTCAGGAACAAGGATGTCCACTCTCTCCATACCTATTCAATATAGTACTTGTAGTCTTAGCTAGAGCTATAAAAAATCTGAAGGATATTAAGAGGATATAAATAAGGAAGAAGTCAAAATACCTTCATTTTTAAATTATATGATTTTATGTATAAATGACCCTAAAAATTTCTACAGCTTATAAATACTTTCAGTAAAGTATCAATATACAAAATTAACACTATTGTGCAAATGACAGAATTAGAAAGAAATTAAAAAAATAGTACTTTTCACAGAAGCCTCAAAAAATACCTTAGAGTAACAACAAAGTAACCAAGAAGGGAACGGCTTACATAATAAAACTTTAGGACACTGATAAAACTGAAGAAGATATCCAAAGATGGGAAAGATTTCCTATAGTAATGGACTGGTAGGATTATTATAGTAAAAATGGCCATCCTACCAAAAGCAATCTACAGATTCTATGCAATTCTAACAAAATTTCTAACACAATTGTTCACAGAAATTGCAAGGAAAATTTCTAACTTCATACAGAAACACAAACAGACACACAGACACAGATACAGACACACACACACACACACACACACACACATTCACACACACACAACACAAACAAAACCACAAAGGAATCCTGGATAGTAAAGAACTACTGGAGGTATAGTCATCCCTGATCTAAAGTTTTACTACAGGGTTGTAGAAATAATAATATAAAAGCATAGTATTGACACAAAAACAGACACATTTATCAATGGAATCCAATTAAAGACCTGACCATAAGTCAGAATACCTTTGGACACCTGATTTTTGCCAAAGATGTCAGAATACACACTGGAAAGCACGGCATCTTTAACAAATGGTGATGGTCAAACTGGATGGCTGCATGTAGAAGAATGAAGTAGACCCATAATTATTCCCTTGCACAAAACTCAATTCTAAATTGATAAAGGGCCTCAACCAACAGCATTATACCTTAATCCTATGGAAGAAAAACTTAGAATAGTCTTGAATTCATTACTAGCACTGGCACTAACAGCAATGAATGAATGGAGCTTAGTGAAACAGAAAAGCTGCTGGATGGAAAAGGAAAAATTGGTAGGCTGCAGAATGGGAAAAAGAATTTTAGAAGTTCCACATCTGCCAGGCAGTGATGGCACACTCCTTTCATCCCAACACTTGGGAGGCAGAAGCAGGCAGATTTCTGAGTTCTAGGTCAGCCTGGTCTACAGAGTGAGTTCCAGGACAGCCAGGGCTACACAGAGAAACCCTGTCTCGAAAAAAAAAATAGTTACATATCTGATAGTCTGATAAATGTCTAAAACATATGAAGAACTCAAAATAACCAGACACCAAGACATCAAATATGCCAATTAACGGAGTACAGCTCTAAACACAGAGAATTTTCAAACAAGGAAACATAAATGGTCAAGAAACTCAGCATCCTAGGCCATCAGCTTAGTGCAAGTCAGAATGATCCCGAGATCCCGCCTTACACCAGCCAGGATGGGCAAGTGCAAGAACACAAGTAACAGCCTATGCTGGTGAGGATGGGGGGCAAGAGGAACCTTTATCCCTTGATGGTGGGAGTGCAAGCTTGTACAGCCATTATGGAAGTCAGTGTGGCCGTTCCCCTGGAGGTTGAAAATAGATCTAGCTCAAGATACAGGTGACCCATCCTTGGGCATATATCCAAAGGGTTCTACATCTAACTATAAAGAAATTTTCTCATCCATGTTTATTGCTTCTCTGTTTATAATAACCAGAAATTAGAAACAGTCTAGATGTCCACAAACAGACAAACAATGAAAACGTAGTAAATTTACACAACAGAGCCTTCTCAGCTTTAAAAATAATGAAATCATGAAGTTCACAGATAAATGGATGAAGCTAGGAAAAATCATCTTGAGTGAGGTAACCCAGACTCTAAAATACAGATACAATATGTATTCTTTACATGTGGGTTGTTAGGGTTTTAGCCTTCAGTAGGCATGCTACAATCCACGTAAAAACAGAGATTAAGTATACAGTAAGGGACTGGCTGGAAGAGGAAGTATTGCGAAGACGGGGGAAATAAAATATGGAGAGGCAGTGGAGACTGAGAAGAGAATCAAATGGAGGGGAGCCGAGGCTTTCTAGGTACAACAGAGTTGATGCACATACGAACTCTACAGAGACTGTAGCAGAATGCACAGAGCCTCTACAGATCCAACCCAGAAAGGCACCCAACACTGACAGTGGTAATGGCCATAAACCTCCATCCCCAACCCAGAAGCTATTTTGAATTAACAACTGCTGGCAAAGGAAAAATTAGTTTTCTTCAAAGGAGTCTCATTGGGTATACAAACCACACTTAGGGGAGGCCCCATGCCCAGCAGTAGATGGCCAACACAAAATGAACTGACTGGCATTTTTTGGAGACGCTTTGCCTCCTAATGCTTTTTCAGGGGTATTTTTTTTTTCCTTACGTGCCTTTTGCTTATCTATTATGGTTTCTAATTTTTGTGTTGTGTGTGTGTGTGTGTGTGTGTGTGTGTGTGTGTGTGTGTGCATTCTTTGTTTTGTTTTGTTTTTTTTCTTTCCTATGTCTGCTTGCTTTGTTCTATTCTGGTTGGTTATTTTGCTATTGGCCTATTGTTTTCTAAAGAAAGAGAGAAAGAGATTGGAGTTGAATGGGTGAGAGATGGAGAGGATTTGAGAGGAGACTAGAGAGGAGAACCTTGACTAGAATATATAGTATGGAAAAATATCTTTAATGAGAAAGAAAGAGAGAAATTAGAAAGAGAGAGAGAGGGAGAGGGAGATTAGTGGAGAGGTTAGGTCAGAAAGAAACCTGGCAGATCCCCCTTCACACTTAGCATTTGCCAGCTGGGAAAGCAAACCAAAGGACAAACAAAAGGAGCCTGTGGAAAGTGGAAAGTAGCCTCTTCCTGCATCTTTCATTTTTCCTTGTGTAAGAGAGGCTTAGATGGAGATTTATACTCAGCCTGTCTGATGGCTTAAACTCGGTGTGTCATAAACTATTATGTCAGAAGAAGTGTAACTTGGTATAATAGGACAAAGGATGACCTCATCTAGACTTTTCCTGATGTATCTTCCCTAAGAAAACTCAAAACCAGAAATAATTAATCATGGATCCATTAGAAAGGATCAGAACCAAAGACAAAGTAGGTGATGACTTGATCTAAGAAAACTCATGTCAGGATCCTTTAAAAAAGATGCAAGAAGATGTAACTTCTGCAAAACGGCTACAAAACAGGAGTACCGGACCCAAACCAAAGGCAGAGAGGAAAAAGGAACTGGTTCTTTTAAATGTCTTTGGCAGGAAAAGTTGCTTTCTGCTTGGCATCAGGGCTGAAAATGGATATTCCCTTGTTTAGGACTATTTTACTTCCTATAAGCACAGCTACACAATCCCTGGCAGCAGAGTTTTAAGACTCTCTGTTTTTATAGCCAACACCCTGTGGTTCGTATATGAACATCCAACTGGAATAGCTGAGCTATCTGTGGTGATGTGACCCAGGGACCAAAGCTGAGCAACTGGAAGCCATGTAATGCAGCTATCACAAGCTCAGCCAGGGTCACAGCCATCCTGGCTTCTGTCTGACCTGTGGAACTTGAACCATTACCTGCTATAGTAGGTCTCCAATGGAAATGACCCATAAACAAAACAAAAGAGAATGTCCTTAAGGAAATTAGTATGATGACTATATAAAAAAAACAAAAACAAAATAAAACAAAAAGTTAAAGGACCTAGCTTGTACAAATACTAGCTTTGGGTTTTTTTAAATGCAAATAATTAAACCCTATTCAAACAAATAAACTCTTGAATCTCACAAATTTCATAATGATAAATAAGGTGACCTATAATTGATGAAAATAATAATAGAAATAAGTACAGTATTAATAATAAAACGCTGCATACTGTAGTGTTAGGCATGATACTGTTGGTCCCTAACTGACTACAACTATGCATTCACTCTAACTCTGTGATAAGGAGACGTGAAGTTACTTGAGAAGAAATAAGTAGAGCTGGCTGGAATTCATGTGGAGCCAATGGGAAGTCTCTCCTGTTAATTATCAGGGCAAAATGCCTAGAACCTTATCACAGGTAAACATCTAAACAGAAGCATTTTTTAATCCAGGGTGTAAAAGACCTGGAAGTGCATTCTGACTGTAGGTAAGGCATTCTGATCCATGCAGAGGCATTTATAGAGCACTAACTGGGATGCTATTAGAGATGACTAATTGGGAAAATGTTCTCCATTCTAATAGGAATGTGGACTTCATGCCAATAAATTACACTATTATTCATAGTACTAATAATTAAACTAGTGCTGGGTTTCAACAAAGAAAGATTATTCAACTTTATTTTTGTGAGAATTTTTTATTCTTTTCTAGGAGTTTAAGTCTGATGTTTAGACAGCTGTGAAGTAGTACGTTCAATACTTCTCTTGTATAAATAAATTAATTTTGCCTAGAAATTAGATTTTCCTTGTTTATATCTAACATACAGACAATCAAGTAACACATCATTTCTAGTCATTTTATGTATTAGTGAAACCAGGGATTTGAAACTCCAGTGCGCAGTTTGTATACATTCTCATTCTGACATCTTAACGAATTAAAGGGGTCCCTTTCTGAATATAATACACATTTTGAGAACGTGTTTACACAGAGGAGTGCATGATATACCAGAGGTCGCTGTGCGGTGTGGCCTCCTCCTCTCTTTCGGTTAGTGGGAGGCTGGAAAAGGCAAAGTTCTCACGCAGCAGCAGCAGCAGAAGCAGCGGCAGCAGGGCAGCCATCACTGGAGCTACACTGACCAGAAGCAGATGTGGCACAAGTCTCCCGCACAGCACAGCTTCTCCGAGACTGTTGCACTGTTGACTCAAAGTGCATTCATGATGGGGATTTCCTGAGCCAAGAAGATCAGGAGGCAAAGCAAACGGGGCATTTTTTTTTCCCTTTAAATACATTAAACAAAAGGGTGTAACTTGATAGAGTAACTTCAAGTCAAGGTCATTTACTTTGAAAAACATGGCCTTTTAAAGTGAATGTGAACATCTGGAAATCTTTTTGAAAATAAATCGCTCCTCAACTGAAAAATTAGATGGCATTTTTTTGGCAAGTGCTCTATCTGAGAATTACTCAGAAATAAACTCCTGGCAACCCCTGAACTAATGCTCTTCTATGAGAGCAGCGAGTAATTTGTTATATTCTTAGGTTATTTCTCTCCAACTATTTCAAGACTTTTACATAGCAGGAAATGAGTTTGGAGGGAGGGGGAAGCCTCGGCTCACAGACACAGCAGATTCTCAGAGCAGATTCATCAGTCTGGATTCAAGTCAGTAACTACATGTAACCATGAAAATTTTTCAGGAAATTGTCTTTACATACTTAGTTAAGAATCTTACTCAATGAAAACCACAGGCAATGGAAATCAGATCTATTAAAATGTATCTGATGATGGTAGAGAAACTACAAAAAGAAACAGGGACACACAAAAATAGAATTAAACACACTGACACACACACACACACTCACACCTCTGAAAGAAAAGAGAAAAGAGAGTAGTTATGTCAAGACTTCTGCAAGTGGGAATTACTTATTTGTAGAAAAAAATAAGAAGAAGAAAGAAAAAGAAAGAAACGCTTCCTGTGTGGAAGGTTTGTGTACGTGAGAGAACTCAGTCTTTAGGTGTAGAATGCATGACTTACAGTGATTTACAAGAAACACTATTTTTTTTTTGTAAAAGGCAACTTAGTGTGAAAAAAAAAAACCTAGGAGTCACAACAAAACCTTTGTGTGGATGGATAAAGAAGAGGACTCATAAGCAAGATGGTATGACTGTAGTAATGACTGCTTGTTGACTCCATGGCACACTGGCCGGGAGAAAGGCGCTTATATATACAAACGAGGGGCCTCAAGAGGTGGTGGAAACGAGCTTTACTCCCTTGATTTTGCTTATGAACTTTTGGTTATCAATTACTTAGAAGGTGTTTTGAACATTTGTTCAACTAAAATATGTTCTGGAACTTCCATCAGAAAGGAACTCTGGTCAAGGAGAATGTGTGGCATCTTCCTGAGCCATGGGACCATTTCTTTAACAATTCTTTCAGTTGTTTTATTACCTTCCCTGAATGGTAAGGAAATATTTAAGATAGAGTGGGACTTGTTTTCTTAGGAAGAAATAATCCTTTCCTGAAACTTGAAAACACTCACTGGCCATGTGGAAGGGTAAGAGATAATTTTTCACCATTTCATGTTCCAGAAAGAACAAAATGTGAGTCTGTTTTTAGAAAAGAAGTAATGGGCATAATCCTACTTCACATCTGTCAAAACCTCCACAGTCTGTGCTCTTAGGAAAAAAACCCCCACAATACAACTATCTAAATAGTAAGTCAATGGTAGAAAACATTGTGGCTTTGTTTCTGAGTCCCTAAAAATTATTATTTCAAAACTCAGATGTAACTGCAATAATACAAATGACCGTAAACCCACAGTGGCTTTTATTTGAGAGATTTTACTTCTAAATTAGAAGAAAATGTATCAAGTAGTGACAATTTTGTTCAATTTCTGTATCTTGTTTGGGTCTTTTCCCATAGATTCATGAAAGCAAAGCAAAAGTATATCCTCATGAATCTAAGTATATTATTTAAACATATTAAATATGTTTACTTGTACTGATTTCCTGGCTCATTATCTTGGAACTCTGAACTCTTGGTCAACAAAAATATCAGACAGGGCTGAGGAGATGTTTTTACGTTAAAGTGTTTTCTAGGTAAATGACCTGAGTTTGTACCTCCAGAATC